>JANHGN010022667.1:13156-40460 GCA_024605025.1 Megaceryle maxima | reverse complement strand
GGGAGGTGGTTGAGGCCCCATCCCTGGAGACATTCAAGGTGGGGCTTGACAGAGCTCTGAGCAACCTGCTCTAGTTGCGGATGTCCCTGCTCTCAGCAGGGGCTTTGGACTAGATGACCTCTAGAGGTCCCTTCCAACCCAGACATTTCTATGTTTCTATGTTATTGTCCTGGGTCAGAGAGGAAGAGGGTGACTGGACCACATAGGCACTAGCAGTGCTAACAGATGAAACAAACATCATGAGCTGTACAGTCTGACACACTGACAACTTGCAGCAGGTCCATCCATTCACATTTTGCAGTTGAGAACTTGGCACACAGCAACATGAAGTGGCTTAGCCGGAGTCACTTGTGAAGCCTGTGGCAGACCTGTGAATGTACCTTGTGAGATGAAGGTCAGTGCCATAGGGACTTCCTTGGACCATGTTCAGGCAAAAATAATTTCTCCTGGTGCTGGGAGCAGAGGCAGCTAGTGGAAGAACAGCTGTGTCAGTTGGGTTTGTGGTGTCATGCTGCAGAAACTAAGTGCAACTGGGAGCTGAGGAGGAGATAGGGGCAATGCAGGGACAAAAACAGAGGGAGAGGAGTTCATCAGGAGACACAGGAACAAAGGCAGCAAATGAGGCAAGGAAAGTCAGAAAGGAAACTGAAGACAAAACAGACTATACAGAAAGGGAAGGATCTTGGAACAATCAGTCAAGAGACTTTTTAAGCCACTATGTTGTGGCTATGTTGTGCTTAGCATGGCTGAGTTCCCAGTCTGAAAGGCCCCAGGACTAATGAATGCAGAGGCCATTTCTGAGAATAGCATTTTTTTTACCCTTTCAAAAGTCATCAAATGAATGCGAAGGAAGAATATCCCAACACCTTGCTAACACCGCTGTACAAATCTGAGAGAGAAAGAAGGCTCTGAGCCACACAGCCAGAGTGTGCCTCGATGTGCTCCACTAGGACTTCAGCACTGGCCCCACACTGCCTGACCACAGCCAATTCAGGCTTCAAATATATGGCAGAGGATCCTTCACTGTCCTTCCTCCATCCTTTCTGTGCCTATCTGAGACTAGCTAAAAATTTGTGCTGTGTAGTTTTATCAAAATATGCAGTTTTCTGAAAATAGAGGTTAACACAAGCCCATAAGAGACACTGATGTCCCTATTCTTATTCACTAAAGTAGGTTTAACATCCCACTATTAAATTCCCCTGCCCTGGTACAACCTTGTGCACAGTGCAGGTACCATCCCTTCACAGCAAGAATGCTTGTCAGGGATCATTCTCTCAGCACCTCAGGCTGGTAGACAATACTTTGAGTGGCAAAACTTTTCGTTTCCCTGAAACCCTACCGAATTTTTCACCATGAGAGATTTTTCTGCACTGCCACAGCTTTGAGCTGAAGCATCAAATTCTATGAACTATCATTTCTGTTAAAATAATGACCACAGTTCACTAAACAATCATTTTGAACAACTGAGTGCCCCAGGCTGGTAACAAGCAACAGACTTCTATGGTTTTAGATTAAACCTTCAGGTTAAGAACAAAAGCTGGGGGAGGAAAGGGGCAGCCAGACTCAAGCAAGCAGTCTGTCTTCAGCTATGTGATCAGTTTATCACAGTTCAGCTTCTGCACTCATATACTGTTGTATATGAACCAAAGTGGGAGAAAATAAGCTCTGGCTGATTAGGTTCACATGATCTGGATGATCTGTTTTATGTTCCTACCTGTTGAAAATTTGTTTCAATTCACTTCACCAACCCCTCCAGGAAGCACAGAGAGGATTAAGTAATTATCAAATGATTCATTAGCAGAATTTGGTTCTACTCTGCAGGAAAAAAAAAAGCAGTGGACTTGAGGCAAAGTGCAGTAGTGACAAGAAAATGTATAGATGCTATTTATTGCAGAAGACCATGCAACTGGACAGTCTTCATTTGCTTCCAATGACCAACAGATCCTTGGTGATTAGTAAGAACACTGTTATTCAACAGCATGAGTCAGGATGCATCCTTTAAAAAAAGAAAGTAAAAAAATTCAAAGACCACAAGAGCAAACCACACTGGGACATGAGCAAACGAAAAATCAAAAGGCTGTTCTGCAAGATTTCCTGTTCCGTGATGCATGGGTAATTGGCCTATATTTGTGACCCCATTTTTCTTTCAGGTTTGTAGCTGTACTGCAGAGATTCCAGTCTCTGGCACAAAGTCTGCACTCTGAAGGGGTTGGAATGGTCACATCTGGGTAGGGTCTTGGGTAGAGGGTAGAGGCACATGGCTCTCTAACTTGGATGCTTTCTAACTTCCACGTGGCCCTAACCCTGAACTGAACCTTAAATGCTACTCTTCAGCAAAGGGCTGAAGGACAACACAGAAAGAGACAATCTTCTCTGTCAGGCACCTCTTTCTGAACTACACCCAAACCTGAGCTTCCCAGTAGAGGGTGGGGCTGGCTGTGCTGGCTGTAGGGGTGAACGTGATGCAGCACAGGAAGAGGACCTCTGAAATTCTTGTCGCACCATTAATAAGGCAGAGTGAAATAAGTGACATTTATGGAGCTGCCCCAAAAAATCATGAGTTTCACAGGCAGAACAGCTCTTTGCATGGTTTGCACTGCAAATAATCTGTGCCTACTTTAGTAACATTGAGTTACAAGGTATTTCTGTTACACAAAAAAAGCAGTGGGCTGCAGCTAGGAGACCGTATAGCCTGTATGAGCTTCTACAGGCATGCAGCTCTTCATCTTTTCCAAACAAACATTTTCTAGCACGTCCCCTACAACACCAGGGCACAGCCAAAACCAAAGTCTACTTTCTAAATTTTTGTTTACAAAACAGATTCTGATTTTCTGCTTTAAAACAAGAGTGCTCCTCACAGTTAATATCTAACGTGCTGCTGTCATTTCTTCAGACTTTTTAATTTTTTTAACTCAAATTAACCCCAGCAGCATCTGCTGCTCCTTGCTCTAAATTGCTCAAGTCGGTATCTGCTTCATTATCAAGAACATGGGCACACACCACAGGAAAGGGAGCGCAGCTTCAGCAATCCCTTCAGCAACACAAAGGGAGTTTCCTGCACCAAGCCAAGGCTCTCATGTGCTGGCTGCAGACACTTTTACTGTTTCAATCAGTTTTACATAACTTACTTTCTGCTACCACCTATTGCTTTCTCAGCTTCACTGTTCTTTGGGCTAGGCACAATTCAGGGGTATGTGCTTGATTTCTTTTTCTTTGTATAAACTGGTTTAGCCTGGGTTCTTTCAAAGTGGCACCTGGCACTCATTTCTGCCCATATTTTTAGTACCTCTCTGGACTCCTTTGCATCTTTCCATGGTTCAGCTTAATTCATTTTTATATTTAATGCAAGCAGTTAGTGCAGAATAGCTACTGTGCAGTAACATTACACTAGTCTATCCTACCCCAGCTTTTCAGGTTAGATGAGACCTATGGTCCCAATGCATTTTTTTAACTGGTACTTCCAACTCTGTCAAATTGAGTACTGTCAAATTAGTACACACTTACTGAAATCAGAAACTAGGGGAAGAGAATGTATCCATGAATTTTAATTTCTCTCTCATGGAAGATGTCCATGAGAATTTGTCTTATTTCTCTCTGGGAACATTAGATTTCTAATGTCAGTGCTTCCCCGCATAGGTATCCACACCTTCAAGGGACCTGCAGTGCAAAACCTGCTGAAAATTCAGACTTGCTCATTGTTTTATTTAACAGTTTCTGTTCAAGTTCCTACTTTAAATTTTCACTTAGGGCTTAATGAACTTAGTCTGTTAACTGAGTGTAATCGAAGAACAATGGTTTTGAAGTGCTACAGTTAACAATAGCTCTGTGTGTGTCACTTTTTTTTTATGGCTGAGTCTGTTACCTAAATCTAAAATGTATTCCTTAAAAAAATATTTTTAGTATTTCTCCCATTAATATATTAAATTATGAAGTACATAATTGTAATCCCTAGGACTGCTTTAGTCTCCAAAAACCAGAACTAGTATTTTGTAATTCTCATCTTTCAGTTTTACCAGTTTTCTTTTAATGAACGGAGCACAGCCCTCCTACTTTGCAGTTCAAAGGAGATAAAGAAAACATCACTAAACATATCAGTCATCATTTGATCCACTTAACACTATAGAGATGCCTTTGCTTACAAAGGTTGCCAGAATAATTTTGTAAAACACAGCCACTGTAAAGTGTTTCTTAGGTAGGCAAATATCACACTGATTTCAAGGAAATGTATGCTTCAAGGTTTTGCCTAAATTCATCCCTAATTTTTCCACAAACCAGAATTGTTTAGACTGTTTTAAGCATCTTTATTCATGTTTAGAAAGAGCTGGAAACAGTGCTCAGAGAGCAGACGTCACTGGTCAGGGGTAGGCATGGCCAGACTAGCTGCCAAGAAGGAGACTTGGCATACAACCAGTGCCTTTCATCCCCTTTCTCTCTGTTTTGCCTGCGCTTGTTCCTCTAAACCACCATGATCCCTTCCTTTCCCACCGTTTTGGTCCTGGCCCTAAATATCCCATAACAGGACTTGCACACTCCCCAAATGGCCCCAGCATCCCACTGTGAGCCCATGCCTCTGTAGGTCCCTCAGCCTGTGAGGAGGCAAAGGGACTTGCCTGGGGTAGTGTGAGCTGGCACCTTTTCTGGGACAACCCAGGGAAGAAGCAGGGCAGGGGGTTCTGGGGATTCAGTTTGGTATTGTCCCCCCATTCTTCTGTGCTCATAAGAATTGACCCTTCATCCCATAACCTAACATTCACCTAGTAAAAGCAGGTGGGCTGTACTGTTCCCTCTCTTGACACAACATTTCCCAGTCATGTTTTGCCTCCTGGGTGGGCTGTGCTCCCCAAATAGGGTACTCCCCAATGATGCTGCTGCAGAGTACCTTCCAAGGGCCTTGTCAGTGTGTGTGGCTGCAGTGTGCTGAGCCTCAGCCCCACACCTCAGAAAGGGAGCTGCAGGACCAGAGTGGCCCCCAGCAGTGGCAGCTGGACCTCCAGGAGCTACCTTGTTCCTCTGTCCTCCTTTCCATTTGTCAAGATGAGCTTTTAATCACATAAACTAACATAAACCACCAGAAATATATGCCTAAACTATAACATAAACATCAGTTTAAAAGCAATTCTACCATGATCACCTAAGTAAAAAATGTAACTGGAAACAGTCCTTTCTGGCACATGCCATCTCTTTCCCAATAGTGCCCCTTGCAGCATACCCTGAAGGACATTTGTCAGCCAAAATAGACCACGTTATGAGCAAAAGGTGGAAGTTTTTCCATTTCAGAGCAGAAAAAGCTGAAGCACCTTTCTTGCTATGAAGACACATATGATACTTCTACAGGGGAACTGTGTGAATGACCTGGTTTTACTACCTTGTATCTGTTGTGGTTTCCCTGTAGCATACAGCAATTGAAACAAAACAATTAAAGCTGCTAAGAAACTGAAAAACAACCTTCAGAAACTTTATGGCTTGTTTATGAACATACATCCAAGCTTAAGGATCAGCTGCAGTTACTCACAAAGTGTATCAAATTATTTTCTAAGTTCACCTTTTCTAAGAGCTTACTTCAAGAACATAATGTTTAAAACCTTAGAGCTGATATTAAACTACTGTATTTACAAATGCTGACCTTTCTGCATGGGACAGTTTGCATGCACATCAACATCTGCAACAAATAAACTGTAGCAAAACTGTCTCTACATGGAAACGAGGTAGTTTGCGTGCACAGAGGCAGCCAGATGGAGTCTGTCGAACTGCATAATAATTAATCTGCCATGTAAAGGTCAGGTTTGATGGAATAATTTAGTTTGGAAGGGCTCTCTGGAGGTCCAGTCTCCTGCTCAAAGCAGACCTAACTTCAAAGCTAGATCAGGTTGCTGTATGTCTGTGAATTTGTGTTTTGAAAATTTCCAGTGATGGAGAATTCACAAACTCTCTGGCACTTGCTCTAATCCTGGACCATTCTTGGGGTGATTTTTTTAGATTTTATTTCATGTACGCAACTGAAATTTCTCCTGATGCAATTTAACTATTGCCCTTCCATTGCATACCTCTAGGAAAAGTCCAGTTCTGTTTTCCATATGGCCCCCCATAAGGATTGAAGACTGAAGCTTAAACACCCACTTTTACCTTCGCTTTTATAGGCAGAAGAGTCCCAGCTCTTCACAGGTCATGTTCTTCAGCCTCATCACCATCCTCTGGCCCTCCACTATTCTATTGGTGTCTCTTGTACTATAAGAGCTCAAATGGAATACAATACTGCAGGTGTGGTTTCATGATGAAGGGGATATAGGGGAAATGGCCACTTCCCTCAGCCTGCTGGCTACACAAGCATAGCCAGCAGGTTGACTCATCCTTCCAGGCTTTCACTTTTCACAGATGCCGCCAGATCCTTTTCTGCAAAAGTTCCTTTTTACCCAGCCCATCTGTCCACAATTTGGCTACACAGATACTTTGGGAGACTTTGGCTAAAACCAAAGAAAATATCATCCACTATTGCCCTCAGAGCCATGATAGAAGATGATCACATTGGTCAGGCACAATTTGCCATTCATAAACCCCGGCTGTCTGTTCTCAGTCACCTTATTTCCTTTCATGTACTTAGAAATGGCTACCACAAGGGCTTGCATCAAATTTCCCAGGGACTGAGATGAGGATGACTGGTCTGTAGCTTGCTGAACCCTCTTTCTCACCTTTTTAAAAGCTAGGCGATAACATTTGTCTTTTTCAAGTCACGAGGAACGTCCCTTGATCACCACAACCTTTCAAAGAAGCCTGAGGGCAGACCTTGCCAGTAAAGACGGAAGTGAAGAAGAAACAGCACCATCGGCTTTTTTTCTTTGCCTTCATCACTAGATCACTTACTTCATTCAGTAGAGGGCCCTCATTTTCTTTCATCCTCCTTTTACTGATGTTCTGCTTGTGGAAACCCTTCTTGATGCCTTTACATCCCTTGCCAGTTTCAGCTTCTCCAAGCTTTGATGTCCCTTGTACCACTCCTGCATGCCTGTGCAATTCCATAGTCATCACTTGTAGCTCATCCTCACTTTTACTTTCCATACAATTGTTTGCATCTGAGCTCAGACAGAATTTCTCAATCATCTAGTCTGTCCTCCTACTACACCAATGCATTGCTTTGCAGAGTGGAAGGAATCCTTTTGAAAAGCAATCACCTCTGTGTCCTGTACCCCTCTGGGCAGCCTCTCATGCCAAACAGACCCCTGAACAAGAGAGAGTTCACTTTTCTGAAGTCCAAGGCTATTAGTCTGCCACTTGTCTTTTTCTCTGCTCTCAGGATTTTTAACTGTCATCTCAAAGATCACTGTAGCCAAGGTTGTCATTGACTATTGCATCTGAGCACTTCTTCCTTATTCCTATGCAGATCTAGAGTATGCCCTCCCCAATCCTGTCCAGCACCCAAACAAAGGATGGTTCCCAACACACTCTGTCTCCTGGCTTGTGTTCTGCCATGCTGCTTTTCCCTGCAAATCAGAGCTGGTTAAAAATCCCCAAGAAAACTACAGCATGAAAAAAGACTTCTTCAAACTGTTTAAGGAAGGTTTCATTCTCTTCCTTTTCTTGGTTAAGTGGTCTGTTGCAGGTGCCTACCACAATATGGCCTTTGTTGGCCTCTCATTTAGCCATGAAGACAAGCTCTTGACAGGTTTGTTGTCAGGGCTTTTCCTATTACCTTTACACTCTGCACATTCCAACAACTACTCTCTGGCCCGCCCCCCATCCATTTTTCTTTCATGCCTGCTTGTTATGCATATGTCCATCCATTGTAGCACTCCAGTCATCCCAGTGATGTCACAGCTTTATGACTGCACAGACTTTCTCTTGTTTATTCTGTTGTGCATTTGTTTGTGGAAATGAACCTCAGATGATCCCAGTCACCCTGATTTCTCTCAGCAAGTGATGTGCAGGAGGTGCTGGAGTATGTCCAAAGAAGGAAAAGGAAGTTGGTGAAGGTTCTAGGGAACAAGTCTTACAAGCAGTGTCTGAGGGAACTGGGGTTGTTTAGCATGAAGAATAGGAAGCTCAGGGGAGACCTTATCACTCTGTACAACTACCCAAATGGAGGTTGTACCAACATGGGAATGGGTCTGTTCTCCCAAGAAGCAATAGGACAAGAGGAAACAGCCTCATGCTGTGCGAAGTGTGGTTTGGTTGGACATTAGGAAAAAATTCTTTACAGAGTTTTCAAGCAGTGGAACAGGCTGCCCAAAGGAAGTAGTAGAAATGCATACATATGGCACTTAGGGATGTGGTTTATTGGTGACCTGGCAGTGCTGGGTTAACAGTCGGACTTGATCTTGAAGGTCTCTTCCAACCAGAATGGTTTATATGATTCTATGCCCCTCCCTCAAACTCTCCTCTCTGTGCTCCCTTCACCTCCCACATACCTGCCGGCTTTGGACTCCACATCCAACAAAACTAGTTTAAACTCTTCACAAAATTAGCAACCCTCTCAGCAAAGATAATTATCTTCATCAGGTGCAACCTGTATTTTCCTAGCAGACCTCATTTCTCAGAGAGTAACCCATAACAATAAAAAAACCCCCAAAGCAACATATCAGAGAAGGAACAAACAGGTCTGGTGGGCAGGGGGAGGTGCCTTCATCCTTCACAGAAAGAAGTCCCTGACTACTGTTTACCTTTCCCTCTCAGCCTCACTGTCTCTGATAGATGGTTAGATGAACCCCCAAAGAAATCTCACTCCCTGTCTTGTTACCAGTCTTCTACCGCAGCTCGAGGAAAAGCTTTCTTGTTCTTTTTTCCACCATGGAAATCCCAGACCTCCCCTAGCTGAACAACATCTCTGGCATTCCTCTCTTTCCATGCAGTGGGTGTTCTCTATTTTACAATGGCCACAAAGGACCTTTGCCCTTCTCTTTGCATTCCTGGTACCACCCCACCTGCTTCATATGGCAGCTCATACTCCTGACTGAGCACAGCTCCTACAAGTGAGGCTGCTGTCACCCCCAGCCTCGAAGCAGCTCCAGGCACTCCCTCCAGCCTGCAGCTGGACAGACACATCCTCCCCACAACTGTGTCTGGCTGAGATCTCCAGTATGCTGGGGTAGTTACTCTGGGTAGTACTAAGGACCGTATTCTGTGGCTTGTCACTATCATTACTGGGTTCTCTACTGATCTCAAGCCCACGTTACCATTCACTCTCTTCCACTAACTCCTTTCTGTTTGCACCTGCCTAGTCACAGAGGTCCTCAAGTGTTAAGAATGAAGATGAGCACAAGCCTCCTCTGCTCCCCTCTACTCAGCAGGTACCTTCTCAATCTCTCTGTTCTTAGCTGCTTATCTCCCACCTTATGAATACTGGCCACCCCAGGCACGCTGCTTCCTCCCTGCACCATGTGCTGAGAAGGACGCAAAAGCCTGACACCTCCTGCTTCACCCCCATGACATTTCCTGCTCTGTATGCAACTCCTCATAGTGCTTTTTCTTCCCAGCTGCTCATTCAGCTCAAAAGCATCAGGTCTGCATTTCTTCCTCCTGCACTATGCTTACAAAGATTTAAAAAGCTTTTTAGAGGAGCTTACAACGCATCTTAGTTCCTGAGGTTGAATGACACACTCAGGCAAAAAGCCCCCAATGCTAAAAACAAAGATTCAGTTCATTGAACAAAGCCAGTGTTCCTCAAAATAACCTTTTAATTATATGTTCAACTGTATTGTAATCTCTCTACTGTTCCTCAGCTATGTACCAAGACAATGCTTGAAGACTGCACAAAGAATAATGATGTTCCTCCTTCTGTAGTAGACTACAGTGATTCATTTTATGGCCTGAGAGAGAACAGCTTGTGGAACTTCCTTGAAGCATAAGCTGCCCTCTGAAGTATTAAAAAAAAAAAAAAAAGTATTTGAAAAAAAGTTACAAGAAGTTTTGAACTATGATTGACTATAAGACTTTACAGACGTATTCCAAATAAGTGACGTACGTATTGTACACACAAGGAGTGCTGAAAGCATTTATTCTGTATTGAAAATTAAAATTCACACCAGCAAGCACTATCAGTACTGCAGCAGACCAGAATCCAGAAATTGTATGCTAGAGGTTAGGGGGCTTTGGGGCCTTTTGGTTGTTTGTTTTTCATTCTCATTTTTGTGTACTGTTCATGATATATAAACAAAGGAACTGACACTTTCTGATGCTCGTCGCAGTTCTGTCAGAGGTTCAATCTCTGGGTAACTCAATGACCAGGAAGAGCTCAGTTCCTCCTTCTGCAGAGATCAGGACAGTAATTTGTTGCAAATTGTGTCTGCAATAGTCCATTTGTTATAGCTCATCTGCAGATGGTTTAACTTCAAGATGAATGAGTCACTTAATCTACCAAAACTACATCTCTTACAGTTCAGTTCAACTTCTCGCTTGGTTTTTTACATTAAGAAGGAAAATGCCAAACCAAAATGACCTACCAAAGAAGATGCATCTGGCATTTTCTGAAACAAAGACAAAGCTCTGTAGTCATCTTGCTGAGATTTAATTCCTGCTGACTAGCCAATGCTGAAACTAGATGTTTCTTGGCTTTTATCTACAACTGAGCTGAAATATCCACAGATACGTTCTTCCCTGAAGAGAAGGCTGGGCTGTGTATAAAGTAAATTCTTCAGTGAAAATTACCATGCTGAAAAAGTAGTAAACCCCTTCTTTATCATTATCAACATCACCCCATCTCCCTGTCGGTGACAGAACTTGAGTTGTCTCGAGAGCTAGATACATTTTCTGAATAAGGACTGTATTGGCAAAACAGTCTAAAGCTGAGACTGGTTTTATTCCAGCTGATGAAAACATCACTTATGAGGAAGTGATCAACTGTGTTATGGTTTCTCACTTTCCTTTAAAAAAGCAGAAAATGAAAAAGTAGTACAATACAGTAACTTCACTACAACAAAACAAAACAAAACACACCCCAAACAAACCAAAACCACCACCACCGCAACAACAAAAAAGACAGGTATAATTTTTCTAATCCATCCTCACTACCAGAACCATATTAATGGTATGGAACTGCCAGCCATATATTTCTGGAAATCCCAGGATTTGTTAAACGAGTTACAGAGCGTGAGTGTTTAACAAAAAAGCATGGTTCTAATCAGACCTAGCTGGTACAAGCGTGCACAGACCAGTCATAAGTGCCTTTTCAGACACTTCTGTCTCTGTTCAGAGATGTCCGTGAAATGGTAGAAGACAGACAGGAGCATTCCCATCTTCAGTGACAGGGATCGAGTTGTTAAGTCTAACAGACAGATGAAGTTAGGTGTTAAACTGCATTAGGTCCTAGGTAAAATACCAAATATATTGGTGTGTGTACATACATAGATAGATATCTAGTTTGAAATGTACAGCAAAACAGGCATTCCAGAGAGCTTAGCTCATCAGTCATGTTTAAGTAACTCAAACTAACAATGGTAAACAAGACAAAATTTTGCCCATCAAGATTACACATTTTTTCCCCTTGTCATTGAATCATGAACCGTTTGTCAAGCCAGACATACCCAGTAACCCTATTCAGTCGGGTATTAATCAGACTTGAAGATTTGCCATTAGGAACTGCAAGAGCCCTTGGGCTTAGAAGAAAGCTGAGCACGCACACATTCTCCATTGCAGACTGGATTAAAACAAACCAACCAGAAATTCAAGAAAACCCCCTAATACCCAAAGGACTTCCTGAATTTCTTAAATGTTAGGATTTTTGGTTGAAGAAGTGTCAAAAATACAACTTAGCCAGCACAATAGCTTTATTTTGCAATTAGGATTATTATACACAAGTCAGTAAAAGCCCACAGGAGGAACAACATGGAGACTTACTGCTTTTTGGCATTTCCTTAAATCAGAGCCGAAGTGCAGGGTCTCCAATTAACCTTCCAGGTAAGAGAATAACACTTCGCCGTTAACAAGTCACGTTAACACTTACAATAGCTAATTAGTAATTTAAAAGGCCACATCTTCAAATGCAATTAGAAATCACTTAATAAAGTTTTTGTTTCTTTTGGTATGATATATTGCCACATATCCTACAGCTAACAGGGAATGGAACATCATGTTTTTCCAAGACGTGAAAAAGCAAACACCGTTGTTTCTACATTATTCCCTACACCTTAAAAATAAATGCCAGAAATCAATTATGTCCAGGTGTTCAAGTGGAATTTTATTTCCTTCAGACATGCAGTCACTCTTCTTAAAGAAAAAAAAAAAACCAAACGAATAAAAAATATACATATTAAAAAAAACAACCAAAAAAAAGCCCCGAACAAGCTTTTCATACTATGTATCTCGAGGCACAGGTTCCCCCATACTTAATTTTTACACAGGATACATCATGTTACAATATTGTTGCTGTTCAAGGTCTATGGCACATTGATGTTTTCAGGTGAAAAAATTCTGCTCTGTGTTCAGCTGCTACAATATGGCACAAAATTAGAAGTAAACATGATTAATATTCTGATGCCTTTTTTTTCTGGCTATTTTGGGGTGCACATAAATTAAAGGCACACTTTTCCTCTTCACTCTCAAATCATTTATGTACTGTACAAGCCTAACTTCCCAGCACTGCTCCATGCCTGCTGGCCCAGTGAAAAAAAAAAAAATTAAAAAATTAAATCAGCATCCAATGCTAGTAGCAGCTATATATGCTTAACCAATGGCTTCTATTTAGCATGCTGTTTTCACTATGGTGACCATTGATGACAGGCCAACCGTGTTCCTGAAAAAAATTATAATGCCTAAAAAAAAGAAATTGTTATTTATATTCACTTATGTGTATATTTTCCAAATGTGTTCACAATGTTCAGAAAGTGCACATTTTGAAGTCTTGTTTAGGTACAAGTGTCTATGACCTATGTATTATAGCAGCGCCATATACCACAGTACTGTTAAAGAACTGTCAACGTTTCTACTCTGACCCTGTTTTGCAAAATTATAAAGAAAATACAAGAATCTGCTTTTAGCTAGAACTTACTACCAATTTTTAAATATTTGGATTTAATTCTGTACAGCAGCCAGCATCTGAAAAGCAGAATATTATTGGTTTCACTTTTTGGCGCTCATTTTTATGTAAAGAGGATTTTCAAGATCAACAGTTAGCTTACAGCACATGAAGAGCCCTCAATCAAAGCTCTACAAACCATTACCACACTTAAAAACCTAACAAAAACCACTAAAAATTAGTTAATGATTTGTGGATCCTTACAAAATTACTTTGTGATTTAACAATAGTTAAAAGCAATGAAATTATCATATATAAAAACAGTCTAGGTCTTAATATCAATGGTCTGACAAATGTGTTTACACAAGAATATTTGGAGTTAAGACTAGTGCTAAATTTACCTCTTAAATTTAGATTTGAGAGTTTAGATAATATCAATCTGATATGCCTTAAAAAACTAAACAAAACAGAAAAGTCCAGTTTCCTGAAGTCTGAAAAACAGCAGTTTCAAGTAAGCCTGGAGCAATTAGGTATTGTGGCTAGAATTACCATAAATATGTACTACATGCTGACTTGAAAAAAGTGTGTTAAAAGAAGTGAGTTGAACCACTATGTCTGAAGGTTCTTGCTTTGGTTATTTAAAAAAAAAAAACAAACAAAAAAATCAGACTGTTACAATAACAGTGCAAGTTCATTATAAAGCCACATGCCTCTCTGTAGATGTTCTCTTATCAATTGGTTTTATTATGCCCACTGCCAGCAATGGACATTCTGCTTGGAAAATCCACCTCCTGCTGCACAAGGTTTAGCTGAACCAAATGAAGAAAAAAATTCTGATATCCACCTCAAACAGGAACAAGCTACTTCATTTAGTTCTTGTTAAGAATATTTAAGTC
Source organism: Megaceryle maxima (assembly GCA_024605025.1). Lineage (NCBI taxonomy): Eukaryota > Metazoa > Chordata > Aves > Coraciiformes > Cerylidae > Megaceryle > Megaceryle maxima. The sequence continues at coordinate 26,624 of JANHGN010022667.1, read as the reverse complement.
TTCTCCGCCTACAGTCTTTTTGAAACACAAGGCACAAGTAGGGAGTGGACATTCCAGCAAAAAGTGATTGTCTGAAATTAACAGTCCACGTCAGTCTTCTAGTCCAGCACAATGAAACATTTTTGCTGTCCAATTCTATGCCACGTCTTCCAGATAATCTCCAACATCACTTAATTGAGAAATGGTAAGGTCTTGTGTGATGCCTTCAAGCTAGAAAATAAATGAAATTACAAACTCAGAAATCATAGAAACACTAAGTATTATTTCTTGTAGTCTTTCATACAAGCCCCAACCCCCTTCTGGCCTCGAGCTCTTTCAGTGAGATTTCATGCTCTGTTAGGAGGTGCTCCGGCCTATCTTTAAGATATAGGGATAACACATTTCTATGCTGGATACTGAACTAATCTCAAATACATTTTACTTGCCTAGAAACACACAATGAATTGTGCTACTGAACAACTGATGTGGGGTTTCTGTTCTATTTTTTTCATCATTATAGTATCTAACTTTGCAGGAATATTATGTGTAAAAAACACAGAACGTAACAAATAGCACAACCTTAAGGCATATCTTACAAACCTATGATCGTAGCACGTTCCTTCACATGTTAATAAAAAGTTAAGACAAGATCAGAATAATGTCAAGATCAAGTTTTAAAAGAATCATACTTTATCACTGGCATTTGACTCTTCTGTTTCCACAGAAATTTCATCTATTTCTTCACCAATACTGATATCACTTTTTTCTGAGCGATGACTAGTACTAAAGAGAAAGAAAACCATACACATAAAAATAAGATTTTCTTTTAGAACATCCAGGTATTATATTCACTTTCACTTTATAATTGACACAATGAGGATTTCACTTCTTCACAAGTTAAATATGGAGCTACTTAAAAGCGCATAACTCAAGGCTTTCTACCTAGAGGAAGCAATGATAAATACTGATAAATACTTGGGTCTCAATCTGTAGTTCACAACACCAATACCTTCACATCATAAGGATAAGGCTGTTAAATATGTATTACTGACAACTCATGAAAGTTTTTTTTAGTTGAATATTTCAGCATATACTATATTAACGGTCTAATAGCAACAAAGATTTAACACCAAGTGCATGGTTCAGGAAAACAAAAAACCAACCAATCAAAAAACCAACCAACCCAACCCACCCCACCCAAAAAACCCCAAAAACAAAAAACCAACAGCTTCCACAAAAAAAGGCTCAAATTATCACCTTTAAGTTAGCACCAGGTTTTTAAGGAACTCAAAACCCCCTACACAAAAGGGATCTGTTTGCTGGAAAATGGGTAGTTATATGTATTAAAAGAGCAAACTGAGGTTCACAGAAACTGAGAGACTCCAGCAACAGTAACTAGCTATAATACTACAAAATAAATCAAATATTACAAAAATAAATCAAATATGCCAGTGGATATGCTTGTAGTACATGAAATGCTATGCTACTGCCTTTTCTTACCTGTTGAAGTCATCAGCATACTCATCATCATCTCCATTTCCTAAGTAATTTTTAAAAGGTATTAATCAAACAAGTTTTCTTTTCAGGAAATACAATTAAAAAAAAAAAAATCTATTCCTACACCAAAATACATGGTTTGATGGCCAGCAAAAAATCAGAGTAGATTAAATTACTTGTGCAGATTAGGAAGACAAAATGCGCTTATATTTGTTGTTCATCTCATTTAAATGAACTGGTTTGAAATAACAAATTTTCAGGATGTTGACTACATTGCTGAGATTAATTTTTAAATACCTGGCAGATAGATTTTGAGAGAGAGATGATACTTCTTATAGCACATCCTCCTCGTATTGCTCCTAAAACTTACAAAGCAACTTTCAACAGATGTGAAGAGCAAGTAAATATGCCACTGAAAAATAGTAAGCCTTGTCAGGCTATTTCCCCCCCTCTCCCCTATAAATATAAACCCTCTCTTTTCTCAGAAACCCAGACAACAAAATTTATCACTTGATATTAGCAAATGCATCACAGAAGGAATCAAATTTTTGCTGCATGTGTAAAATACTAACCCACATACAAGACAATTGTCACTTTTCTGTGTTCCTTTAGGTCAGATCTTGCTTATAACTCCACTAAGTTTCTCAATGGTGTTAAATAGACTGACAAGAATAAAAGCTGAAGATTTTAGTTCAAAATTTATATATTGGTTTCTCTGATTCCTCTAAGGTGCCAGACCAAAAAATAAAGTTAAAAATATCAGAGCTCACATTTGGCAATTACTTGCCTAATTCTAGTGATCCCAGTTTTGCATTCACCAACCGCAGGTCTTTCAAAACAGAGTTTTTATTCAAATCTGTAACAAAAATACTTTTATCATAAGTTTGACTTGTGATTCTTTAATAAGATCCCACTTAAACATAACCATCAACAATTTACAAGTGTTCTTTTATAAAAAACCATATTTTATAGTATAAAAGGTAATATTATATCCAATTTTCAAGTCTGAACTGTTAAAATTTAAAAACATGAGTCACAAACAGGGATGATCCCCCCCATTTTCAAGATCAAGTTTTACAACATAAAAGCAAATATCCCTGAAGAACTTTTGCAAATAACACAAGATAACAATACAAAGGAGTAAGTTAATTTCAGTTTAAAAAAACCTGAGCAGTAAAATTTTATAGGCCTGAGAACTGCTTTATATACACAAAAAAAACCAACCAAAAAACCAAAAAAACCCCAACAACAACAAAACCCCACACAAACAAAAACCACAAACAAACAAAAAAACCCACCGAAACAAAAAGGAGATTTGGTTAAGTATTTCATGTTCCAAAAACATAAGATGCCCCAATGGCAGCATAAAATATCAAACCCAGTATGCAATCACTCAGCGAAAAAGTATTCCTATAATATTAACTACTACGTTACAACCAGAAGGGGGCCACATACCAAATTCCATGTGTAGATCATTACAGGAAATACTTCCTACAGTCATGAAAACACAAAACAATGTGGAAACTTACTATCAGACTCCTTTAGTGAAGGTGCACCAGTCAGAGAGCTTAACCCACTTTTTAGAGGCAGTGCATCAGAAAGGGATGCTAGACCTCCTGCTTTATTAGCTTCAGTTTTCCTAAAAGAAACCAAATAAACAGGTAATCCACAGAGCTGTAATGTGCGGGTAGTGACTGTCTATTATTTACTAAATTGGGATAAATATAGAATAGCAGTATTTACAGCAAAAAGAAAAAGGGCAAATAACCAGTTCTTCTGCAATCTTAAAAACAGTAACCAGTTTATTTGTACAAGTGTCAAGCAAGGCATTAAGTAAGCACATTACTTCCTCACCTACACAAAGACTTCTGCCTGCCTTGTTTTCCAGACAGAGATCCAGCATCTGCATCCCTATTTTTATCAATGGGCCTTTCATTATCCCCACATGTAAACACAGCCAACAGAAGAAAGATTCAGATAGAAATCAATATTTAAATTAGTTTGTTTTACAACTAAGATTGTCTGATGAAACCCTTAATCCTAAGAGCAGTCAGTTCACAGGATGAAAAACTTCTCAGAGCAAGATAGACCTCCTCATCACATTAAAGTTCATTTGGCCATTACCAATTCTATTAAATAAAGTGTTGAGTGATCTCTAAGTAAACAATGAAGAAACACTTAGAGATGCATATTTTCACATTTAGTATTAGTAGAACTGTTTGTTATTATGATTCTATTCCTATTAGTAGCAGACATCTGAATCATTCATTATATCTGTATCACCAAAATATAATGTATATTAAGATATTAAACCACTTCCGAATTTTGAACAATGGGTCAGAGATCCTAGGGGCAATGAGAGCTTAGATCATCTCTTCCTCCTTCCATAGTAACTGCTTGCTCCCATCCTCTCTAATGCACACTTCTTACAGGAATGGGCAAAGCTCCCACAAGGAACAAGCGTTGCTGGCACCTCTCCTGCTTACTCATCCCTTGGGACTCAGACATACCAGCACAACATACTACAAGAGGGTCTCACCTGAAGAATGTGTTTTACTTTCTCATCTAGAGGAGCTGCCAGGAGGTTAAAACTGAAAGACTCAGCAGAGACAGCTCACTTACTACTACTTGCTAGCTTATTTATTATCTACCTATATATGTATATATTCAGCAAACCTTATTATGGAACATTACTATACTAGCCACATCACAATAACATGACATATAAGTTACTACTTGGTGGACTGCAACTCCACTACAGACAGACATAATTTGGAAATAATTTTTTTTCTGTGGGGAGTTTCTCTACTAGGAAAAAAAAAAAGAAAAACAACAAAACACTTATTTTACTGAGTAAGAGTCTTTTTCTTGGATGGTCTTTTTAAAGAAATCCAGTTTATCCAGTTTTGAAGTGAGTTTCCCTTCCTCTCATAAGAAAATGCTCGAACAATAAGAAATTAGTAAGTACTCTTTTTCAGCCATTTCTAGTTTTCTGAACTTTAAACTTATTTTATAGCAACACAATGCTACAATGCTCAGACTTAGGAGAAAAGGGTAGTTGAATGAGCTTTTGAGTAAAGAGCAATAAACACACTCAGAAGCAGTTTCAATCTTCATATTTCCAATAAGAAAAAATAAATACCATAGTAGGGTTACTTGTAACACACAATATTTTACAGAGAAAAATCACTGCTCTTCAAGGAAAAATATTCTGCTCCAACTAAATACATGCCAGTAAAGTTTTATAATAAATGTCTTTCTTTCTCAAAGACTCCATTAATTTACTAGAAAAAGATCTAATTTACCTGGCATGATTGCTTTGTGCTGTACCACAATGATCCCGTTCCAAATGTAAGCATCTACTGTAGCAATATTAGATAAAGTTTACACTGTTCTGCCCTCTATCAATGTAAGCGGATGAAAAAGGCAGCTTGAGGAGAGCTACCAGCAAACCGACTTGCAAACGCTTCTGTGGCCTCTTCTGGCAGCCTCTATTAAGTGAGACCATTTCTCCAGTTACTCAAGCACAGCAAAGAATACCGTGAAATGATCTTGCAGCAGTTCCTCAATAGGGATATCTAAACTAAGTTTTAAGATAACACGATAAAAACAAACATAAACCATAGAACTGAATACAAAAGGTGCTGCAATGTGAAGAGGAAACCCTCAGCTGTATGAAAACTTTCCTTATTCTCAGTTCTTGGAGCCAGTTTACTCATTCAACAGGTTGTCCACTTCCTTTAATATTGATTACCACTGCAGCTCAGCTGCAGGTAGAAACACTGTGCCTCTTACGTGTTCATTACACCAAAGGAATAGGCTGGGGGCATTTTATAGTTTAAGTGATGCATCTTAAAGCAATACAGGTTTTTCATCCAAGAGATCCCAGATGACACCGTGCATTTCAAAGAACAAAACTGCAGAAATTAATATTCTGAAAACAAAACGTTACAGAATAGACCTAAACACTCTCATTTATAGATGCGAATAAGCAAACATCAAGGAGCTCTTCAGGGTCTGCAAGCATGCTGAGGACAAAATAAACCCGTATTAAGTGGAACATCCATGTTACGTACCAACCATAAGTTCTTTCTGGTTTGGGTACAGGATCATCAAAAAAAGAATCTCCCTCTACATCATCTTCATCCACACCCGGGTCACTTTTTTCTTTGGTATTTAAGTCTTTGTTTTCTAGTTGAGGATCTAGTTTTGTTTCATTAGGCAGAAAATGAATGCTTCTTTTGCTTGCTTCCCCTGATGAGACACTTGTATCACTTTGAGTGGTTTCAGAAGCCTTGAAAGAAAGAAAAAAAGCCCTCACTGAAAGGAATAAGTATTTGTGTTACAATACTTAAAGTGGTAGTATTAACATACAGAATATAATACACACCTACCACTGCTTTTCAAGAAGTCAGCTTAAATTTATTAGTACTTCTCAAGAATTTTTTTAGTATCGTCAAGAGTCACATAAGAGAAAAAAAGTTGGTTTATCACTTTAGAAAGGAAGCGTTCTTTATTGTTGCTGTCAGTAAGAATTAGTTCCATCCTCTGCATTGCTTTGCTATCTAGATCACCTCCATTATAAAATCAATCAATTTTAGTTGTTGGTCACCAAATAAAGAAATCTACAGACTGATTCTTACCTTCTAGCTTTGAATATAGGGGAGTGAGTTTGTTTTACAACCTGAAAGTTACATGATGCTTTATTTGTGTTATTTTGCAGCTCCTCTATAAACAAATGTTGTTAGTTACATCCATTGCCTTCAAAAGAAATCAATTTAAACCTATGCAAATTACTTTAACTTCCATACTGAAGGTAATCTCTGCAATATAATATTAGGTTTAAAAGTGGCAAGCATAAGACGACTGCAGTCACTGACAGTCCTTCCAAATACTAAAGCCAAGAATGACACAAAAAAGAAGCTTTAAAAGTATGTAACTTTCACTCTGTCTCATGTTTCTGGCTCAGTCCTACAGAAATCAAGCATGTGAGGACTGTTCTATATGCTAACTCTAACATCAAGTAATACAGCTCCAGTCATATCTTTGAAAAGCCTCGTCCCAAAGAACAATATTAAAATTCACTTAGATAAGGTACTGTAAGAAACCAGATTTTTAACAACACAATCAACTCCAGATTTTTATTCTTCTTCATACCTAACAAGCAGTACTGCAATCTTTATCTTCTGGACTTATTTAAATTGAGTGAAAATATCTATTCTTTGCATTAACTTATTTCCTGCACACTAAAAACAGCAACAGTTTTGAAGTAAAACCAACAGCACTGTTTAGTCCAGATAACCAATATGTAGGTTGCATTGTCCCAAGTATTTCTTTATCAGTCATTAACTTTCATTCAGAAGGCTGAAGTAAAATTGTCAAACTGTAGGCCATGAAAGTTAAAATGACCTTGGTAGGTCTTTTTCATCTCAGTCATTGAATCACATTCAATTACTGGCAGCAGCTCAGTTCTTCTAGGGCAAGAAAAAGTATTTATAGCTGTGACTGGTAGTAACAATATTTTAATTTCCTAGAGGAACAAAATTGTTTTTGAAAATGAAGAGCTCAGTGATAGCCTGACAGGAGTAAAAGGGAAGCTACACCTATTTTTCTGTTCTAGGCCCTGAGGGAGTGAGCTGCTGCTATCTCATCTGAGAAACTACAAACACAACAGTTGGCCTTTGCTTGAATTCATATATTGTAAAGTTTTGCTAAAGTGAAATAACTGCTTGCAAATTGTAGTGATAGGTGAACCACAGGTAAGGGTTCAAAGAGCAACATGCCTACCTTGGGTTTCAGATCAATGGTGTTGGTAAGTTAAGAGTGTGGTTTCACACTAGCACTTAAACGAATGTAATTCTTTGCCGCTGCCAAGAGCTGTGGTCCTGGTCCCTCCTAGTAAACTCCCTCCTACATTACACGTATTGGTTGCCAGGTCACAGTCAGAGCCATTTCAGCTCACGAGTTTCCTGAAAAACCACCAGAGAAGCTCAAGTTTCAATCAGGAAGTCTAGACTGTTCAGGTAACTTCCACCTTGCTCCAGTCTAGGACTGGCTAAAATGTCCTCCTTCTGCACTATTCCTACTCCAAGTATGTTGTACAGGCAGCATATTCTCTCATCCTACCTTTGACAAGGAAAAAGAGAAGCAGGAAAAATATATATCCAAGAACTATAGTCCCATTAAGATATCTCCTACTTATTCTTAGGGCATGTAGTCCAACCAACAGCTGTTACTGTTTCTATGCGGAAACATCCATATAGAAACCAATTTTCTCTTGTTTCTGAGATAAATATATTTTATTGAAGGATTTAGCAATGTACTACAAAAAGCATTTCCAAAATATGTTCACCTATCTCCCACTGCAATGGAATTATTATTTGCTTGCCACGGAAGATGGGTATAAAGAACATAAAAAGCCTGATCATAAATTCCAACTTGCTGGAAATTATATTCTACTTGCAACCTCATTGCATCAGGAAGAGCAGGCAAATGAAAGTGTTCTTATCACAACCTTGGGTGCTGCTGCATGCCGTAAGTATTAAACTCTTAATTGCGGTGTTCTGACAATGCACAAAATTCTCCTTAAAAAAAAAGGAAATACGATTCAATGAATGATCTTTTACAACACTTTGATTACTCTTGCTCAGAATTAAATACTGATATCTGGTAGTCTCTCTAAAACTTAGACCTTAGAATCACTATCTGGTGTCCATATGCTTATTGGAGATGTAGTATATATACATTAAAGAAATGCCATTATCGACTGGACCAGTCCCAATGACTATCATTAAACTGAAGTCAGTCAATGGAATCTTTTGCACCTAAGGACTAGTAAATCTAGTTGACAGCCTGAAAAAAGAATTCTGACAACCTCAACACAGAGAAGAATACAATGCATTGTAATACTGTATCACTTCTGGAAAACAGTACTTAACTTTGAAATCACTCGGACATGGTTTATTTTATACTCAGTTTGGACAGCACTATGAGTACAGGAGTTCCTGTTCTGTACAGGCCTAAACAATTGTGATAAAAGAACTAAGACTTGTCATTTATTCCTGTTACAACCTTAAACAGCAATAATGACTGTTACTACTCCATGGTCCTCTAAAGCAGTTTCCAGGCATAACTTAAAACTCATTCTTATCAATCTAGTTTCCTAATGAAACAAGTCATAAGATATTATACTCCTCTGTGCTTGTGTCTCTCTTTTTCCCTAACTAATGTACTTTGGACTGTCTGGCTAAGTTAAACCACTGCAAAAAAGGGTAGAAGTTTCCAAAAAAAAAAAAAAAAAAAAAAAAAGCACCCACAACAACAACAACAAAACAACCCCCCCCCCCCAACAAAAAATTAATCAACCACCTGTGTAACTGCAATGCCAAAACCTCTGTCAAGAATAAAGAGAAGTAAGATTCATAGCAGACAAGGGACAGAACAGCCTCACGACATGTGCATGCACACCCAGAACACTGACATGAAACATGGTTCAATTTACAAGCTACTGTAACTACTTTTGTCCTCCTCTAGACCTGTATTCTTTTCCTGAGGAAAAGTCACACAGCAAATGCTTAGCTCTTCTCTTTTTGACCTACCTACTTCAAATAATTTAAACCTGGCAATGCAAGGTGGTATATACAAGGGGGAATGGAATATTTATTTCTAACTCTTCTTTAGTAGTTGTTCTTAGCTACTTTAGAGCCCCCCCAAGACAAAAGTAGGGGCTCAGGTATGAAGCACTAATAATAGTGATATTTAATCAGCATTCATCTTTCTCATGGATTTGTTTTGCTTTAGAAGCTGGTGCCAAACAAGAACAATCCTCTCCTAAAGTAGCTCTGAAATGACTAGAATTTCCATTCAAACATCAGTTACAGAAATACCAGCTTTTACAGTACTATCATCAAGCGCAACAATTAATAAAATAATCTTGAAATGAAGCTTGCTTTTCAAATTGTAGTTTTCTGGTTTTCCATGGCAAAAAAACCCCAAACAACTAAAGAACTGGAATAAAATTAAGCAGATCCAAACTCGGCTGTTATTTTACTTTATTTTATCCTTATCACTCCCTTCTCCCAAATGAATAAGCTAACAACAAAATGCTTGTGATACTGTATTTCTCAGCTTTCATTAGCAAGTTGGAAAGCCTCTAAGCTACCTCAAGCAATCTTGGAAAAAAGCTGTTAAAACTTTTTGTGATCAAATTACATTGGTAATTCGAACAAACTTTAGCACTTGTATCAAGGTGGTTTTGCTTCGGTGTGGGTTTTATTAGTTTTGGTTTTAAACTGAGTGTAGTTGGTAGCTGGTTTCTTGTGGAAGAGAGGCATAAGTGATTATGCCCCCTTCCACACTCTACACTTTCCTGTAATTCTCAACCTGTTGATCAGTTCCAGTCAAATGCAAAGTAGTATTAGAGGCCTGGAGGATGTTAGTTAATACAGATTTTATGCTAACAGGAGAAAAGAGAGCCACAGGCCCCAACACAAGGACAGCTGTCACCTTATCAATCCCAAGCAGCAATCAGCCAGCTGCTCAATACACAGACAAGTTAGCTCCAACCTGTGTCTCACAGATGCTTTATACATGCCATCACCTACCCAACTGGAGAGGAACAGGACTTTGCAGATCATTTAAGTGAATGTCATTGTAACCACAGTTTCACAGTTCTCTCTTCTACTTACCTTGTATATGCTATTTAGCTTCATTTATATATAAACAATCTTACCTTATTTGGTATAGGATGTGTACTTGATCTTCCATCAGACGATTTTGATGTGGGGCACAGGCTATCACTTAGAACTGCAGCCACCTAAAAGAAGTTTCACAAGCATTTATTTAAAACATTTAATTTTGCCATAATAGCATCCAACAAGAAACAAGGCTACCATCTTTACACACACAGTGACACTGCGATGCTATGTTCAGAAGTCTGTAACAATTACTTCTGAATTTAAGCTTCTGTTAGAGTACTGAATGTTTCTTGGATGAAGAGTCTTCTTTCAAGCCACAATTATGAGGCTAATCAAAGGCAATTGGCTGGAATTTGTATTTTTAAATTAACTTGATTATATATTCCATTAAAATAGTACTGTCACTGCCTTCAGGTAGTTCAATACTATCATATATTTAATTTTAAATACATGGGTTTTCAGAACAGCTTAAAGTTTTTAAAAAAACAAATTCTAGGCTTTTCAGGTCATATTAAAATTAGAAGTATTCCAAAGAAAACACGCACAGCCAAAAGCATTATCAAACCACAGTGGAAATTAGAAAAGGAGTGACACAGTGTTGTGTCATTTATCTGGTTTCACTCTGTTACTACTATGCTGTAGCAGAGTAAAGCACTGTTGTAGCATTAGTAAAGAGTACTAAAGAGGCATTAAAAGTAATTGAAGAGTCATTAGTAAACAATGCTGAAGGAAAGGTTTTAAGTTATGTTGAAGGCATAATATAATAAAGACTTAAAATCATAGAATCATTCTGGTGGGAAGAGACCTTCTAGATCGTCAAGTCCAACTGTTAACCGACACTGCCAGGTCACCATTAAACCACATCCCTAAGCACTACAACTACACATGCAGGGATGGTGACTCCACCACTTACTTCCCTGGGCAGCCAGGTCCAGGGCTTGACAACCCTTCCAGTGAAGAAATTTTTCCTAATATCCAAACTAAACCTGCTCTGGTGCAACTTGAGGTTGTTTCTTCTTGTCCTGTTGCTTCTTACTTGGGAGAAAAAGACCAAGACTCACTTCACCACAACCTTCTTTCAGGTGGTTGTGGAGAGCAATAAGGTCTCCCCTGAGCCTCTTTTTCTCCAGGTTAAGCAATCCCAGTTCCCTCAGACACTACTTGTTAAGACTTGTTCCCTAGAACCTTCACCAACTTCCTTACCCTTCTTGGGACTGCTCCAGCACCTCAATGTCCTTCTTTTATTCAAGGTGGAACCTCACCAGTGACGAGTACAGGAGAGGATGATCACTTCTTTAGTCCTGCTGTCCACACCATTTCTGATACAAGCCAGGATGTCATGGGCTTTCTTGGCCACCTGAGCACACTGCTGGCTCACATTCAGACAGATATCAACCAACACTCCCAGCTCTTTTTCTGCCAGGCAGCTTTCCAGCCACTCTTCCCCAAGCCTGTAGCATTGCATGGTGTTGTGACCCAAGTGCAGGACACAGCACTTGGCCTTGTTGAACCTCATACCACTGGCCTTGGCCCATTGATCCAGCCTGTCTGGATCCCCCTGTAGGGCTTCCTTACCTTCAAGTAGATTAACACACCCACCTAAATTGGTGTTGTATGAAAACTTGCTGAGGGTGCCCTTGATCTCCTCAGAGATATTAAGCAGAACTGGCCCAAATACAATACACAAGTGTGGAACATCACTTGTGACCAGTCACCAACTGGTTTTAGCTCCATTCACCACCACTCTCTGGGCCCATTCAATCAACCAATTTGTTATCCAGCAAAGTGCATGCCCATCCAAGCCATGAGCAGCCAGTTTCTCCAGGAGAATGCTACAGGAAACAGCATCAAAAGTTTTACTGAAGTCCACAGCCTTTCCCTCACCCATTAAGTGGGTCACCTTGTCATAGAAGGCAATTGGTAGTATTGGGTTAGTCAAGCAGGACCTGCCTTTCATAAACCCATGCTGACTGGGCCTGATCACCTGATTGTCCTGTATGTGCGGCATGATGGCACTCAAGAATATCTGCTCTATAATCTTCCCCAGTACTGAGGTCAGACTGGCAGGCCTGTAGTTTCCTAGATCCTCCTTCCAGCCCTTCTTGTAGATGGGTGTCACATTTGCTAACCTCCAGTTAACTTGGAACCACATAATACTGCTGCCAAATGTTCTTAATTTCAGTTTATTTTTCATCACTGAAATTAAAATTAATAAAGACTTAGGAAAAAAGAGAAATGTTATCACTACTTACTTCTTCACTGCCTGAAAGTTTTTTCTGCTGACATTTTCTAACAACCTCCAATAACAGGGGACCACCCACAGTACCTTCTGCTTCTATAATTCCCAAATCTCGAGCTAAGTTTTCTCGACCATCAAGGCCATTTAGCTAAAGGGGGGAAAAAAAAATAATTAAAAAATTACAATACAGAAATAATTGTCAGAAAACACTATATATTTTGTAATAACTCCTAAAGCTTTTTGGGCTTATTTAACACAGCAATATTTTGACCAAGCAGTGATTATTTAAGACTTCTTGTTGCATATGGACTAAAGTAATGATGGATCATTGCATCATTTAATTTTGATCTGTACCTGAGCTTACTATAGACCATCTAAAGTTATTTTAAATATGCAAGCATCATTAGTATGCTTCAGAATTTAAGGATTTATATGGTGAAGTTACTTTAGTCTATCACGTTTAAAAGTGTATCCTAGGACACCTATGAATTTGCTGGAACCACTGACTAGATGATGGAGTGTTTCCATTCCTGCACATATAAAAGTACACCAGCACAGGTCAACACTGACTTGCAGTTTCTGTTCCATTTAAAAAACAAACAAAAAACTATAGCTTTGGACAGGAAACAAAAAGGCAGCAAAACACACTTTCACACTTTTTGCAAACCCCGATTGGTATAACTTCAGAATGGCAATACTGCAATGGGTACTAGTTTATCTTCAACTCTTACAATTACTTAGTGTCACTTCCTACCAAAACACTGGTCAAGCAAATACTGAAGCAAGCCACCACTCATCAAGCACACTGAAACATGGAAGATAAAGAGATAATACAACAGACGGCTCAGAGACAGGGGCTGGTAGAGGAAGACAAAGTAAAATCTTTCAGCACTCTACACAGCAGTTTTGGCCAAACTTAACTCACTTTAACCTTACATGCACTGCAAAGGTGAAAAAGACACTTTGACTGGATTTGATTAGAAAAAGGAATAGGGTATTTCCAAGAGCATGAGACGCCCCCCCCCCAAAAAAAAAACCAAAAAAACCCAAACCAAAC
>JANHGN010022667.1:0-10203 GCA_024605025.1 Megaceryle maxima | reverse complement strand
AAGTAATGTTTGAATATCAACCAGCTCTCTTGGGCCCCCTTACCTTCTAGAGTCTTAGCCCAAGGGATTCCTCCAAGCAGGTCTTTGAAAAACACAGTTAGCCCTCCTGAATTCCAGGGCTGCAATCTTACTTGTCACCTTGCTTCTTCCTTGTGTGATACTAAACTCTACCATGTCGTGATCACTACCACCAAGGCTGCCCCCAACCTTCACATCCCTGACCAGACCTCCTTTGTTCGTTAATATGCGCAAGAAAGTGCTATGTGAAAAAAGAAACGTCTTGTATAATATTTAGAAATTGAGAGTAGTGATAAGTATTAATGTATTTCCAGAGTCTCTACAGTGTAAAATAAATTATACATTCAAGCCTTTAAAAAAAAAAAAAAAAAAAAAAGAATTTTTAAAAGGGTGACCTGAGATCAACTCTTCAGCCCTGTTACACTCCAGATAGTCTGGGCAATTGTTCTCTGGTACTCTGTAATATGCTGAAGCTTCCCATAAGAGATGGCACTGTTCTGCTATAGCACTCTTCCAGTATGTCTTCTTCAGTAATCCTGTGTTAGATTTCTGGAATATGGAATCTCATACCACAGAACTGCTTCCCTTCCTTAATAAGGTCACAATAATGTCTGTTTCAGTTGTACAATTTTTCAGAAAGAGTGCAACCATCTAATCTGTAGAGGAATAGGACAGTTTTCCACTCCTCTCTCTTGAAACAGGAAGCCTGAACATACAGTACCCTCTCCTCTCTAGTTCTAGAAAGTGGAAAGACAGACACAGGAAACAAGGCAATGCCAGCAGTAAGAGGGGTCACAAAACTAGCATCTGCATATCATGGCAGTACTGTTACTTAGTCATGCTAGTAGCACTCTCCCTAATATTAATACATTGTCAAGGTATCACTACACAGTCCATCTCTCAATTCAGAAATCTTCCTTAAATATAAGCAACTTATGCTGAAGTAAGCCTACAAAATCCTTATGAAAAAATACTTAAAGCATTAGCATGCTTGGCAAGTTACTGCATTAAATTGCTTTCGCAATACACTTGCCAAAAAAAATCATGGTAATATTTTATTTTTCAAAAGATGTTATTCTGGTTTGATAAAAATCTTAGAATCTTATAGGTTGCAAGAGACCTTCAAGATGATCAAGTCCAACTGTTAATCCAGCACTGCAAAGTCACCAATAAGTCACCTAAGCACCGTATCTACACATCTTTTAAATAACTCCAGGGATGGTAAATCTACCACTTCCCTAGCTAGTCTATTCCAGTGCCTGATAACCCTTTCAGTGCAGGAATTTTTCCTAATATCCAAACTAAATCTCCTCTGGTACAATTTGAGGCTGTTTCCTCTTGTCCTCTCACTTCGTACTTGGGAGAAAAGACCAAGACCCATCTCACTACATCCTTCTTTCAAGTGATTGTAGAAAGCAATAAAGTCTTTCTTGAATCTCCTTTTCTCCAAACTCAAGAACACCAGTTCTCTCAGACGCTCTTCGTAAGTCCTGTTCTTTAGACCCTAAATCAGTCAACTAAGTTTTTTGTTTGGTTTTTTTTTTTTTTTTTAAACAAGAACTTGATGGAAAAGATATTTAGTTATTCCACTCAGTTGGACAGAAGCAAGATAAAACCAGCAGAGGAAGTTAAAGTTACAGTTTCAAAAGGCTATGTAACAAATCCCATTTCTAAATGTAGTCTTGTTTAGAGTTCTTTAAGCATCATGCTCTTATGCAGTAATATAAAACTTTCTCTTATTACATTTCATAAACTATTAAAGCTATTGTATTTAATTCTACATGAACTATCAGGATGCTGATTTGTTAAGTTTTTTAAAGTTCTCTTACCTCTACTTTCTCTTGTTCTTCTAATGCCAAAAAAACAGCTGCTCGCAACTCTGCCTGCCAAATTAAAAAAACAGGAAACAAACAGCATTTCCATAAGCACTGTTTTTCCTATGCAAATAGAATGCAAAGAGACAGCAAGTAGCTTAACAGCTATTTGTTTCTCCTCAAGCAACTTGCCATCGATTGTAATCTACATCAGTGCAATTAAGACACCTGAGGCACTTAAGTCACATTACAGGCAATGTGACTTGCGGCTGAGGAAGAAGAGTTTTCAGTCTGAGAACAAGGGGTGTCTGTAGGAGGGGTGATAGAAGACTTCCTAAATTATTTCTTCATACACAAAGATTTGAAGTTACCTACATTATCTCCTTTTAGCTTCTTCTGAGAGTTAAAAATCCATCTCTTTCAGACAGCTTTGAAACACCTAAACTTCATTTACAATTCATTCAAGAAACATGAACAAATAGCTTGTGATAATACATTTTAAAAAGCCAAAAACCAGTGTTAAGATATATAAAATCCTATGATTTCTTGTCAGATCATGTGCAAAGGAACAGAATTTCTCAAGTAAAAAAAAAAAAAGCGCACAATTCCAGTCATTCAAATACTCCTCTACTGAAGTTTTACCTAACATTATGAATATCTTCATGTCAAGGATGGAGATTCTTCTAAGGACTATTTTGAATATTTAAGATTAAGCTTTACCTATTTTATAAATACTACTGTTTCTCTACTTCTTTCACTGCAATTTGAAGTAATTTGTCACTTTAATCAACACAATCTGATGTCTTGAAGTAGCAAGTTGGTAACACTGCAGTAATGAACTATAAAAGACAGTGTTACTCTGTATGCCAGTTTTCTCAAGAGCAAAGAAGAAAGCAAGCTTTTAAATAACAGTTTCCATGACTAGAACCAATATGAAGAGTGTCAGGCTTTTCTCATGCATATCACAAAAGGTAACTAAATAGGGATTATCCTGTAACTGTGTCACCACCACCACCCCCCCCCCCAAAAAAAAAATTATTGGGAAAATTAAAAGAAATACTTCCTTTTTGAACATAACCCTCTTTGGATACCTTTTTAAAGGACAAAAAGGTAGTGTCAAGAAATTAAAAATATCTTCCATCAAAAGAAGAGTAAAATGTTTACCACACTTGTATGCAATGGTCATATTGACACTGCAGTTAAATTTTTGTCAGGTGCTGACAAAAAAAAAAAAATATCAGCAAATCTTCTTACAAGCCATTAGGTAAATTATTACAAAATCAGTTTACATTTAACTTCCTGCTCAACAGCTAAAAACTTGTTTATTTAGTTTTAATGTCACTATGAAAAACTTCAAATGGTTGCAAGACTGACTTTCCACTGATGCCACAGAAAACAAGTATACTTAAGAGGACAAGAAGAATAACAAAGCATTAATGAAACAGAGCAGCTATTACAACTGTTCAAAATTAAAGACACCAATCATTACAGGTGGTTAGGGGTAAACCCCTTTAAGGGTCTGGATCATGAAACTGCAAAACAAAGTTGTCCGAAAGTAACTGCCATTACATCAGCTGATTGAGAGCCTGACCTGTTTGAGATTTTTGAACAATATCACAACTGTCATTCTTTTTTGCATAACTGTGATTGTCTGCCTGCTTCACTCCTCTAGGTTCAACACAGTGGCTTTTAAACATAGACCAAGTTGCTTTTCTTCCTCTTCTCATCTTTTATGACACAACATCAATTTCTCCAAGATGTTGCCATTCCCCATTAAGAGCAGGATCACTTTAGTGCCCAATTAATATCCCTAAGGTCAGGACCTCATTACAAGAGGATAATGCCACTGGTATTTACTACATCTCCCTTTGGTTCACCTGCATCATCCAGAGTAACACCCCACAGCCTTTCCACAGAAAAGCAACCTTCCACTCAGTCCTTCAATTCTACGAGCATCTTATTAAGTTTGAAGTTAAGAACTCCTGTACTATCTTCACAAGGAAGGTTTACACCATTCCAACACACTGGCCTTTATACTTTGAGGTGGTTACGGTTCAGATCATAGCAAGATATTCTGAAAATATAATATATTTAATCATGGAACCATACACTTGAATCTGTGGGAAGTTAGAGCAGTAATTTAACCTCATGAGGAAGTAAGTAAAAATCAACAATAACAAAGCTGATGACAAAAAGAAAAATCACCCCAATACTAATACTACACAGTAGGATAGACAATGTCATTTTCAGAAAATGAGACAAGGCACAGAGAATTTAAACACCAATCACAACAATTTGCTCCCACCAGCAGGTATCTATGCAGTCATATAAGCCTTCTCAACCTGCTTAAGCAGCTGAAGACAGAGTTTAAGCTACATACAGGCAACTTTGTGCATTCCCTAAGAAACAAACGGTAAGCAAGTTCAGCAAGCGTCAGTAAGACAGACACTTCACATCGGCAACAGACCAGCTGGAGGTGCAAAGCTCTTCTGCAAGCTTGCATTCATAAATCATTACTAACACCATGCATCAGTGAATGGTGTAGTTAAATGTATGTTTAGGGCAGTGAAACAAAGTAATGCATTAGATTTTGCAGGGTAAAAGAATGCATTAGACTCTACAGGTCTTCTAAGCAAAGCACATGACATTTGCTGTAGTGCTATGAAACAACCCTATACATCCATCAGCATAAACAATCTCTTGCATACGTAAAATTCAGTGGCACATAGATACCTTCTTGCACTGCTTTCAGAATCTCAACTTCGTAACTCCAAAAATCACTGTCATATACCTCAGTAGCTAAAGACCAAGGCTGGCAGAGCATTAAGCAGCCTAACCACTGAACACCCCAGGCTAAAATCCTGTGCTCATCAGGCTAACAGCCTGCACCAGTCTATAAGCATCACAAAACTGAAGATGAAGAATGATGGAAAAAGAAATACGAAAAAGAATTCATCCCACAAAGGAAGTAGTAAACAGATAAAAGCCACAAACTCCAAATACCTTCATTTATCACGTGCTTACTCTGCATGTCACCAGCTGTTCTCATTCTCTTATTACTAAAAGTAGGATACATCCATGATGTTAAGAGGACTATACTGACATGTAAATGTTGAATTTCAGTTAATTTGAAATAATTATAAATGGTTATATTTTACTTAACTAACAAGAAGAAATAGATGTAACATTAAAAAAAAAAGTTCATCATTCAAAGAAATAAGTTGACTGATATGAACTGCTTAAAAAAAAAAAACCCACACCAAAATAAACACACCAAAATAAAACCCCACAACATCCAGAAAACAGGGAATTACACTGTAGCATACAGCATACTCATCATGACAGTTAACTCAAAGTCATTTAAAAGCATTGTTCATCATAATATATGGAATTAAGATGAAAAGGGCAATTTCAATTGACCTATGCAGTTAACAGCCCACTTAAAAAACCAGTATTGTTATTCCAACAACACATGGTTTGACAGTACCTCAGCTATCTAGATTTCGAAGCAAGTTAGCAAGAATTATATCAGCTGGCCAAAAGCATTATTAGTCATGCGATACTAGTGATGTTAACCTCTGTCATTTGTAGAAACAGCAAGTTCCAGAGAACATGCAAAATTCAGGTGGCATAAACTTATTTTTCCAGAATAAGAGAGATTAAATACCACAACAAAATAAGATAAAGGAACACAGTAAGAAGCATAATGGCTCTTCTTGCTCTGGGGAAGAGCTTCCCTAGGAGAAAGAACAATCACATTCTCTTCGAGACAGAACATCGATTTGTACAGCATGCATCACACACAGTATCAGTGATAATTTCCACTGAAGTACAAATACCCAGGGTTACATCCTGTGTGTTTACAGAATTCATTAGGAAGCAGTTTTATCCATCAAATTAGTCCCAAAGATTAACAAATTACATATATATACACACACTGCAGTTTAGAGAAGACAACTGCTCAACTGCAGTGGCAAATAAATTTACACATCTTCTAGTTTTCACAATGTGACTTTATTAAATACTCCACTACACACAGTCTAAATAGAAAAATCATGAGCAGATTTTTAAAGTGTCATACAAGTAGCACTTTATTTTTCATCTAATTAATTTATATCAACACTAAAGCACACAAGAAATTAATCTCAAAAGAATAAATTCACTGCAATCCACTACAAAATCATGTTGTATTAGAGAACAAAGGCATCATCATAAATTTCTAAAAGTTACATGTTACAAAATGTATTATCTGACAGTCTGATATTCTACCCACTTTAATCCTTCCCGAACTGTCTCTACCTGTACTGCTTCATACCAGTTCAGCTATACACTCTTTAATGTATCTACTTCAATAAGTCTCAAATACACTATTATAGATAGCTTTCTAGACTCATCCATCTTGAAAAAAATGATTAGTACTAATTCTTTACAAAACAACTGCTTTGATAATATGTAAGTGTTCATTCAGTTCTACCATATAATAAAACCCAAAAAATCCTGACACAAGCTACATGAAGAAACACTATTGATCACAACTGTGTTTAATGAAAGGATGACAACAAGATTTTTTTTGTGTGTGCACAGTATCATCTAATTTCAATTAAAAGCTGATGATTTCAGAAGCCTTCTTCAACCTTAATACTTCCCGAAGACAATGGGTTTCTGTCAGCTACAAGCATAACAAATCCTATAAGTCATTAATACTATCAATCAACAGTCATTGAACTTGCATGCCATCTGAGGCTTACAGCTCATAAAAAACACCATAAATTCCTCAAACGAGCAGGCTTAACTATAAGCATACTAGTTATTAAAACAGTAACTCCTCCTAGCATGAAAAAGAGCCATAACCCAGTAGTAGGATGCAGTTTGCATTAAGTCATTTGGTAGCTTGCCTCAAGGATACCTTACGCCATAAGGGATACTACACACTTTCAGCATTATAGAATAGTGAAGACTACAATAAATATATTTACACCAAAGTCAACAGACTGGGAATCTTAGAACAAAAGCTTACATACTACAAAAAAAAAAAAAAAAAAAAAAAAAAAAAAAGTAGGCTATAGCTCACATGCTCAATATAACCTAATAGGCTTGTGACTTTTTTATTTTTAGTTATTATCACCATACTTTTATCAGTTATCTTACTACATGACAAATTAACAGGTGCCCCAATAGGCCTATATGACAACTTAGCTAGAAATGTCTCCTAGCTCAAAATATAGCTCAAAGTTACATGAGCTAGAATCTTCATCTACTTATGGAGTTTAAATAGGGAATATCCATTTGAAATGCACAAACACCACATTTTTAATACTGTTGTCTTGAAAAGTATAAAAAACAGCCCAAAATCCAGTGGATTTCAAAATACATACACAAAGATGCTCTCACTTGCATTAACCACTTCAGTTGTTGAAGTGTTCCTGAAATATCAGCAAGGACTTTCCACCTCTTTAAAGCTTAAAATAGAACACTGGATAAATACCACCATACTCGATCTGAAATACAAACTTAATTTCTCCTTGAGTTTGTAAGGGAATCCTGCAGTTTTTGTGCTTCTATAACTGTATGGATGGATTTTTAGTATACACAATAATTATTGTTGGAAGTTTCTAACTTGGACAAGAATCCACGGAACCCATTTTCATATTCTTCCTGATACAAGGTCGGGTTAGAGCATAGACTTGCAAGCAGCATACACTCCGTTACAACACTATTTTTCATATAGTTTCTTAACACAGCATTATTTGTCCCCTGTAGGCAGGTTTACAAAGCCTCCAAGACACAGCTGAAGCAACCCACGCTCAAGAACACTGTTTAAACAGCAACACTCAAGAACTCCTGCTTGAAATTTTCAATAGGGACTGTTTGTATCGAAGCAAAGAGAAGCTCCTAGCCGCACATCACCCGGTGACTGAACGTTTCCAGGGGGCTTGGAAGCAACAAGAGGGCTCTCGCGGCCACACGGTATCTACGAGGCTAAAACCGCACGGCCAGGCGCCAGGCTCCCTGAAACGGCCGAGAGCTGCCCTCCCTCTCCCCGCCCGGACGATCTCGCAAATCCTGCGGCCATCGGGCAGACTTCATGCAGCGGCCAGGCCTCAGGCCCTCGTCTCCGCGTCGAGCACGTACCAGCTCTACCATGTAAGGCAGGCGTTAGACCCGGCTCCTCGCCGAGCCCCAGGGCCGAGTAACCGGGGGAGCTCCACGGGGAAAGCAAGCGCCAACGCCAGGCTGTGACGCCGGGAGAGGGCCCCAGCCGGGTACACCAGCTGGAAGCTACAGCGAGAAGGGACCGAAGCCCGTGAAGCCTCAGCACCACCACCTACCCCCCCTCCACGCCGCGTTCCACGGGGCCGTTAACCGCCGCTACGTCAACCAGCGCTTTCTCAACCCCGCTGGGCGACGTGTGCGCAGACGACAGTCTCTCATTCCCCCTACCTTAATCTTATTGAGCACCCCGCTGCTCTCCAGCGTCTGTACCAGCAGGTCCCGCAGCTCTGTGTCCTCCTCCGGCGCCGCGGCCGCCATCTTGTTTCTCCCTGACAACCGCCCAAACTGCGCTAGCGGTACGACAACCCCAGCAGATTCGCCTCCGCTGCCGGCCGAAGCACCAACCTAGCGGCGGGCCTGAGGAAACGAGGAGCGACGGGCCGTCAACTACCCTCACTATCTATCCGAAACAGGACGCAAAGAGGCCGCAGCAGCTCAGGCGCCTACCGCTGTCCGAGGCGCCTGGAAACTGCGGCGGCGAATAAGCACAGCAGCCGCCGACACTGGGATTGGCGGGCGGGAAACTTAAAGCGGCGGGTGACGTTAACGGCTGAGCTGCGCAGCCGTTCTCTACGACCCGCCCGACACCCCTCCATCGCCTCACCCTCCATGAACTGCCTCTCGGCCTTTCTACCCTCTCGCTTGGTGTTTCCTGGCACGCTCGAACACAAGAAACGCTCTCCTTGTCTCCCGCACCTAGCGGCTCTGTGTTCGTGCTCCCTCACCCTAAAGCGGGAGGCCTCTGAAGGGGAGAGGGGGGCGGGCAACTTCCTCAGTAGTGGTGCCGGGCTTCGGGACAGATCTCGGCTCGCAAGGGCACCCGGCGTCGACGACTATTAAAAGGGTTTTTATTGTCTTTGCTTTATAATAATCACGTTTGGTATGGTAAAAGTGTAGGGCTGTATCGTAGGTGTGCGAAGCTCCAATGTTACCGTGCTTTAAAAAAAAGGAGATCTAAAGCTCTGTAAGATGTAATGCTTAGCAGCACAATGCGTTGCTTCCAGGCCTTTTTATTTTTGGGGCTTTTTTCCCCACGCAGAACATTTTATGACTATTTGAAGAGAAAAACACATGATAAAGAATTTCAGAAATCACAAGTACTCAACGTGATGAAGCACCACCTCCTGGGTGGAACAAGACGTTGCTGGAAGTTGTTTTTCAACAACGTGCAGCAGGTGGCACTGGTCCTTCGGCGATGTCCTCCAGACTCGGCCAAGCCTGTCAGAGCAGGTGTCATTCCCCGAGCCCTGCTTGAACCCAGCGGAGGTATTGCTGGATCTCTGAGCCCGTTTCTATAGCCGTTCAAAGGATATAGCACTGCATTTTGAATTCGCGAAGTTTGGAAACGTTAGAAGTCTTTCACTTCAGTACAAAATTGTGTTAATGTAAACCCACACCACCACACTTCTTAAGCTAGACTGTAGTAGTTTCCATCTATGATTTTATGATCTAATTTTTCAAAACCCTATCAGAAACAAATAATAAAAGCAGAAATATGTCTGGTATTACAGTTACCATTTTTATTTGTCCACTAAATCTCCAAATGTAATGGAAAGACAAAGCCAACTTGACAAAATACTTGATAGAGATTGCAAAGCAAAGGAAAAAAAAAAAGAACAGTAGACTTAGAAGATAGTTTATAATTTGTAAAATTAATTTCAGCATTTCAGTAAGAGTGGTTTTCTACTCTCGCATACATGTAGAATATTTTGAATCCAATTGACAGATAACTCTTTCTGACCTCTGCAAAATTACTTAGCTAAATATTCATTGCCTAGAGGGCAGGAAAGCACTTAGTCCAACTTCCTATCCAGCACAGAATGTACCATCTCAAACTGTTCCATGTTTGAAGGAAATCTTGCCATTTTGAATGTTGGTAACTCCAGAGTTTACCTTTATGGAAAGCATAGAGTGCCTCTAAAAGATAAAATTATTTTTATTGTTCACACACAGGATGTCAAGGGTTGGAAGGGACCTTGGAGACCTTCGAGTCCAACGCACCTGCCAGAGCAGGACCATATAATCTAGCACAGGTCACACAGGAACGCATCCAGGCAGGTTTGGAAAATCTCCAGAGAAGGAGACTCCACAACCTCTC
>JANHGN010022664.1:0-11476 GCA_024605025.1 Megaceryle maxima | reverse complement strand
AGAAGTCACCTGGTTTAAGCACACCAGTTTCTAGCTTTTCCATACGCTAAGGATGAGAGTGAAGAGGATGAGGAGGAACCGCTCCCTATTTCTTAATCCACCTCTTTGATGTCTCTGCACAGCTCGTGGTCCTGATGTGTTTCACCCAGCAGAACAGGCATTGCAATGGTAATGCTTTATTATACACTCTCCTCTCTCCATAGTGAGAAAACAAATCCCCACAAGAAGGGAACAGACTCCTAAACTGCTTGCTTTAATGCAGACAAAATTATTCTTTTTCTAAGACAAGATGGAGGTTTTGTTTCAAAACAACCTGTACAGATCAATTTCAATGCACCAGAACCATACTGTCCTTCTTAAGGTGCCCTTTGTGGTACACACACAGACAAAACACTTTTTTTTAATTCTACAGAATTTTCTATGCTAGTGAAGATTAAAGGAGGAAAGGAAAACGGTTTAAGCCACACTTTGAGATCGTTGTGCTGAAGGCTTTATAAGCAGACAACAGCTACAAAAAAACAAACAAGCATATACATGAAGTGGGTGCTGGTTGATCGTTTTATCTTGGGGCAGCATTTGCAGCACAAGAAAAAAGCAGCAATACCACAGCAGCAGGCCAACTCTTGGTTTAAATGTTATTAGATAGCATTCCTTGTATATTTTAGTGCTTTTCTACCTGCAGCAGAAGGTCCACCAAGACAAAACCCAAGAAGCATAGAAAAAAATGTAACTGCCTTACTCAACAGGGAAAAAGGTACTGAATAAATCCCGAAAGTAATCTATCTTGATGCTCATTATTTTCATGCTGTCACCAGATGATGGATTCACTTTCCCTGCCTTCTACTTTTAGAAGTCATGAATAAAAATATGAATATAAGCCTTATTTTGATAAACAAGGCAGCACTGTCCCTGGCCAGGTCCTTCCTTGCAATAGGCAGCAGCTTCATATGCCTCCTGTGTTTAATCCAGCAGCCATGACCACTGCAGGAATTTTTGGACATCAGCAGGCAGCCAGGAGCAGAGAACCTCTCTTCAAGGTCTCACTGCTGCTGACTCAGAGCAACATCAGCCCTCAGCACTCCCCTTTTCAAGGGTCCCTCTGTGGCTAGTGTGTAGCACAGGGGCAGTGTGCTGCCAATGCCAGGGACTCAAGCACACCACTTTTTCCCAGTGTTTCCTCATCCCATGGAGGGGTGGCAGGGATGGTCAGAGGAATCCCCTGCTTTCTAGCGAGCAGTTGTATAAGACAGATGGCTTTTCTTAGCCCTTACCAAGGGATTCAAAATGCGCAAGTGTCACATTCGAGTTGTCCAAGAAAACTTCACTGGCTTGTATGTGCCTTCAGGTGCCAAACCCCCATACAGTATTTTCCTCCCAGGATACTTCCTCTTCCAGCATCAGTGACTGTCTGACATGAAGACAGGGGTTTCACATGTGTGTTTGCAGACAAGTGTATCTGATACAACTCCACAGTCTTACAACCAGACCAGTAGATCAAGGAGCCCCAAATAATTTCAAAGACGTGTCTTGAAAAGACTCTCAGTTTATTATTTCCATGCTGTGACTATCTGCTGCAACACCCAAGCTCAGGCTTCCTGCCTTAAGCCCCACAGAGGGCAGCAGAAGGGCAGGCCCCTGCCTTGCTCAGAAATTGCTCTTCAGTTTGCAGAAGACATAAAATGGGGACCATCCAACTTGTCTCCCACGCTGCCCTTCTCTCAGTTCACCACTGGGTCTTAAGCCAGAGGAGACAGGGGCCTCAAAGCATGCAGCTGCTAAAACTGCTGCTGCTGCAAAACAGAAACCCTCCCTAAAACACACAAAGCTCCAACTGTGGGGAATAAGCAGAATGGGCTCATGTTGGCACCAAAGCTGGAAGTGGAAAATACTATGTACATAAGCACATCGTGCCAGTATACTTTCAAAACAGAAGGCAGTGGTGTCTGAATGGCAATTTTACTTTCTATATGTAGTGAAGTTAACTTAGCTTTTACAAGTCCAAGAAATAAGGAAGCTATGGCAAGTTACCAATTCAGCAAACAAATGGAATAATAACATTTAAAAACAAAAACATACCAGAAAAGTATAATCCATACACTTCAGAATTATGGATAAAAAAAAAAAAAAAGAAAAAAGAAAATATTAAGACTAAAGGTCCTTCCAATCTGTATCAGCCAGATCCAAAGTATCCACAGTGAACTTCAACTCCCGGCCATACTCACCATAATGTCAAACGCTACAGTACAGAAGTAAAAGGGTATGCAGCTTTGGCATTTGAAGGGGAACATTTTCCGTAAACCAGGTGCTAGAAAGCCCTGCCAGTAAAACCTCATCCATGTCCAGCAATGTGTCTGCTGTTCAAGTCCTGGGTCCCTGGAGCTGCTATTTAAAGCAACAAATACTTAAATAGAATATATAGCTCTTTTATGCAATGTTTCGTATTACTTAGAGAGACTTTAATGACAGTTTCTAATACTGAGTATATACCCTATAAATTGGCAATATTTGTAAAAAATACCAAAGTCTCACGTCTTCTTTCAGATGCACTCCGAATAAGTGATCGAAACCATAGAAAGTTGGTTAAGTTATTCTACCACAGTCTCAAATTTGGTTGTTTGGGGTTCTTTCTTTTATTTTTATTATTTTTTTTTTAAACTTTGGTTATGACTAACTACATTCCAGAGTGGGCCACCATGAAATAGGTGTTATCCAAAAAGAAATGAAAACAGTCTCTGTCCCAAAGGGTAAGATGCTTACCACAATTTACAGACCTGATCTTTGGGTGACAGACTTCAAAGTCCACATGTATAATGAGTTTTCTGTTAGAAGGCTGTGGTCAACATGCAGCTGAACTATGCAGTCCCTCTGATGCCATATGCTTTACCATGGGCATGGCCCATTTTCACCTCACCTACCACAGCAAGAGTCTGCCCAGGGGCTCAGGACTCACCAGTGCAGAAGGGCAAGCCAGCAACAATTCTTCCCGTGTTAAAAAAACGGGCTGTGAAAAAAAGGCAAGTAATGTCATAAATACTTTATAGATTTAGCTTATCACTAAACAAAAGCTCCTCCAAAGGATGAACTTTGCAGAAGGAAGTCACTGTGCAATTTTCAAGGCAGACACACCCCAGAAAACCCAGAGTCTGCAACTGCTGCCAGCAGGTGGGCCTTGAAAATCTTGGTCTGTACCTACAGAGCTCCTTCAAAGTCCTGTGATCCTTCCAAGCCCAGGGTCCTCAAAAGCCCAGTGCAATATCATCCAAATGCCAGGCTGCTCTGGCAGGAGTTTGTCACACTGCAGCAGGTTCTGGCTTCAAGTCTTTCTCATACAAAGGCTCCTACAAGGCTCCCTCTCTAGCTTTACCTCTCCTCTTTGAGTGAACACCACGGTCTGACAATAATTACAAGCACTGTGCAAATATTTATGCTTCCCACAAATACTTGTAATCAGCCAGGCCCCTCAGGCTAACCCACCACGACGCCAGCCTCCACAACATAGACCGGCTGCCTGCTTTGCTATGTGATACTCTTTTGGAGCTCAAGGAGGGTGCAGTGCCAGCTTGCCTGAGATTCCAAAACTTTAAAACCTAGTGTACTTGAAAACAGACTGTGCTTCAATTTGAACTGTCTGGATAATGTCTAACTTGAACCGGTTTCACAACAGCAGCTGCAGAAAGTTCCATGGGAAATTTTTCTGCTAAAAATTATTCACAGCACAGTTTCATACACATTTCTTCTGGTAGTTAGGCTGGCTTAATTGTCACTGGTGCCTGCCAGCCCTTCTCCTCTGCTGGCCACTCACTTCTACACCTGGCAGTTGTTTCTGCTGCTGGGGGTGGTCAAACAAAGCAACCTACTGGCTAATTAAAGAAAAAGAAAGAAAAATGACCTGTCAATCCTTCTCAGCTGTTTATATATTATGCAATGGCAGAAACAGTTTTACCATTTCAAGTGAGGGCACACTAGGTGCGGGTGTGAGGGGAAGGACTCACAGCAGCCCCACATGCTTTAACCCTTCTCTGAACAGATGTTTTAGTGGTAGTTTCCTACCACTTTATTTGATTTGCATGCAGTAGGTTCCCACCAGTGCAGAGGAACAAGTATTTTTACATCTGCAGAGTAAGGAGCAGAAGCAAGCAGACTATGTAACAGCCCTAGTCCATGCAAACCACATTTCCAAGTACAAGCAGGCCTGGACATATTTGCACACTCCCATCTTATGCCAGCCTGGGTAGTACCTAGGGTTAACAAGAGTTATGTTAAGAACACAGGGTAAAAGCAGGCTTATCAATGCATGCACAAGCTACTGGCTCCCTACAATGAATCATCCACCAGCATACACTTAACATCTGCCACACACTCAAGTCTTCATTTTTGCAAGCTGTGATCCAACCTGATAAATCAGCAGAATGAGGTATGACGGACATGTAAAGTGTATATGTAACTATTTACACACAGGATGGAGAAGTAAAGTGAGCGTGTCCTGCCTATTGCTTTTATAAAGACACTGACATTTTTGGAAGGTATTTTCCATAGACGTTTCCAAAAATATCCCAAAGGCCTTAAAAAATATTTCGTGCAGCCACTAAAACAAAGCGAGGAATTTCAGGATCATTGCCCAAAATAGCCTACGGTATTTTTAAATTATACAAACCATAGGGAAGTATCAAGCTTATCACAACAAAGCACTCTTCCTTTTGGGAAGACTTCATCAGAAATGGTAAAAATCAAAGGGAAGAGGAGCACATTGAACAAAAAAAAAAAAAAAAGAGAGAGAGAAGAGAAGAGAAGAGAAAAAAAAAAAAAAAAAGGCAAGAATACTTTAATGAAACAAAGACTTAGCAGTATTTCTTCTCTTCCTTCCTAATTGCCTGTCTGTCCAGAGCAGCCAGGAAGACCGAATGCTTTTCAGCCTGTCCACAGAGTACAGGAATGTGCCTTGCTGAACCTTCTTTTCACGGGAGCCTACAGCAGCTTAGTTTTTCATGCACTGCTTGATTACTTGGCTACCAGCATTATCTGGGCCATAAGATTTGCAGATAATGAGGTCACTGAGCTGTTAACAGTAATGTCTCTCAAAAACACTCAGAACATCTACTCTGACAGCTACATGCAGCATCCAAACAGGCTGGAAGCCGCCAGCCCTGCATGAATATCATCCTGAAGTGGCTACACACCTGCCCTTAGTCTTTTAGTTTCAGGAAAGATTATCCAACAAAATGACAAATTTGTCAGTGCTTTGGCTTATGAAAATAAGAGATGCCTGATGCCAGATGTCCCAAGCATCAGGATCTGGGTTCAGACTGTTACTGAAAACCCCCACTGTTACACATGCACATTTTGCAAAGGTTTCTTCAACCAGTGGCATGGTTACACAGTGGTTTGTCCCTGTAAAGTAATTAAATTCACCAAAGAAGCTTTATTTTGTCTTTTGTCTGACTTAACTGACGTTTCACTGCTTCTTTAGTATTCAGACTCACCACATAGATTAAGCCAAGAGGTTTTGTGATCTATTTTTGGGCGCAGAACTCACACTGCAAACTGTGTAAAATTAAAATTGACTTCAGAGAAAAGTCACACTAGCCAAGATGCTGCCTGAACACTGCCTTCCAGTGAGGCTTTCCTGCCCCGTGCTGAGTTTCCCAAGTGAAGTGCTTGTGCTCTGCACCACAGGTCAGTACTGCCATGCAGCAATAAACAGCCTAAAACCTAGGTGAGAAAGCATTGTCTAGGACAGCTACACCATGAGCTAAAACGTGGGTGAGCCACTGCCAGGTGACAGCAGAGCTGAAGTTAAGCTGAAGTGAGGACAATCAGCTTCTGTCTTAAACCTCAAACATTACTAAGTGGTGACTCAGATCAGCATTAGAAAATACATCACTGCAAAATGTCTAAATTAATTACTGCCCAATTACTCTTCTCCTGATGAATCTGGAAAACTCAAGACAATGGTTTAGTCTGACCTGAGCATCACAGCGTATCGCATCACTCAGCTCCCCAGTAGTAGAGCTGTTTTCCATTAGCATAAGCCATCCTTTGACAGCAGTGTGAGGTGGACTGTCTGTCCTGGTTACATCTATCATCAAAAAAACCAAACAAACAAAAAAACAAAACCAAAAAAAAACCCAAAAACATAACAACAAACCCCATCTTCTAAGCTGTTCACTACAGTTCCCAGGCATTGGTTCTTGGTGAGGCTTTCTTCACTAGGTTAGAGACCTTTTTAATTACCTAGTCTTTTCTCACCACTCAGCAAAGAAGGAACCCAAACTGTTTACCCTCAGTCTCATTCGAAGGCTGTGAGACTTCAGCTGAGTTGTTTGGGTTTACTTCCTGTATTCCCTCAAATTTCCCCAGCATGGCAGTGGCATGAGCCCAATTGCAAACAGCCCAGCAAGTCACCTTGCTTCTCTCCCCTTCGTGCAGCCAAAGAGGGAGCAAGACTGCTGGGAGCAGCCTGCCCTCCACATACACCTTGCACAGGCAATCAGCTGGCTGTACTTCAAAGGTGTATTTTATTTCCACTGTGGTCATACCATCTGGGTACTCTCTGCTCCACCAGTCCTTCCATCAGACTTGTGTGCTTTTGGGAGCAATTTTTAATGTACTCTCAGGTCACTGATCAAAACAAGCCACTGTTTTCATCAGTGGCCTGATCCTGAAGCTTCTCTGCATCAATCTCTTGGCAATCTTCACTGAGAGCAACTGTCACTGGGTGACAGGTTCAACTGTCCTTTCCTATAATTTCATGTTTCAGTTTTCTCATCTGCAGGAATATCTGTAACATAAGAAGCCAAGGGAAAAAAACAAACATGAGATAGGTCTCTTCAGAAAATGTTAAGAATGGTTCCTGTTGAAACTTGTTGGAGAGATGACAGGTTGACACTGACACAAGTTGGATCAATCTCACTGGACAGAAAGAAGTGCAGAACTTTGATTTTCAGACTGTGAACATTTCTATTTTCAAATACTTGAGTGTATGCTATCTCTAGCTGCAAAGTTCCGATTGCTAAACTGCAAACATCAGTCCCAGCATAGTTAACACTAATTAAAATTATGATGAAATTGGTAGGTGTTTCAGGGCTCCCTTCAAAACAAATAAGGAGGCACCTTCCTCCCTCATACTGTCACGGGTGAAAGTGACAGTTCCCCACAGCTCTGGCTGGTTCAGTCCTTGACTGGCTCATGCTGTAGCACATACTGATGTTGAAGCATACTGCTTGGGTGACCTGAACAACACAGCAGGTCAACTTCAGTTGGCACAATGGTCAATTACAGCCTAAAAATCTAGGAAGACAAGTATTCACCATGGCAAAACACATTAGAGCTCACAGGGTTGAGAAAGAAATGGAAACACCATTAACTCAGGTATGAGAAGGACTTCAGAAACAACCCAAGGTATAAGCATCTTCACACGGCTAAGATGAGAACATCATCCAGCCTCAGTATGTGCTTGGGATAACCGCAGTTGCCAGCTCCAGATGAGACCTTCACCTTATAGTCATAGCTCAGGCTTTCATTCTATTGGTCTCCCCTGAAACAAGTAAGTCTTGCACCCACAACCGCATCCTTTGTAATGAAAGTCACAGTAATGGAAAAAACATGCTGGAACACCAACACTTGTAAAAATTAAAACAAAATCAGTGGTAGGATTTATATCCTTCCGCAGAAAAGTAACCACTTGCCATTAAAAGTGAAGGCCCTGCTCTTACACAGCATTCATTCCACAGCTCTAGAGCCATGGGTATTTAAGTCATTTCTTTAAATCCACAATGCAGACAGCTTGTGAGATGGAACAGGAAAAGGATTAAAAAAATGAGGCAGCAATGTGAAATTAAGCAGGAATGAGAAAGACCATCTACTGCCTGTAATGAGAAAGAGTATATTGTTCCTCTTTCGTAGTGCCAGGGAAAGGATGCAAGTGATGCAAACATGAAATGATACAACACTTACAGGATCTCACTGTCTTCGGTCATTTTTTCCCTCCCTTTCTAATAACTTTTGAATCCAGCAGCAAGTTTATCCAGCTATGGCAGGCAGATGGGGCCCTCAAAGATATTGTAGTCTTACAATTTCCTTGAAAACAGGCGAAAGGTTTAGCAGAGAAAAAATGATCTCTCAACCCTAAGCAAGGAACAGGCTGCAATGTAAGTTCAGCATTTATTATAAAGGGAATCAACATACCAACCTCAGTGGACAAAGCTGCAGAAATCCAAGCATTTCTAATTCAGTTGTTCAGGCAACCACTTGTTTAAAACAGAAACTCCATGTTTCTGCAAACAGGGAAAAAAGTCCTTCACTGGTCTGTTTTTTCCTATCTGTATTTAAATGGAGTACACTACAATACCCCAGACAGCTAGTTCCATCTTCTGTCATGGTTAATAGTGGTGGTGGGGGCATGGAAAGGCAGCTGTAAGAGGCGGTGAGACCCACAGCTAAATTTATCTTTTTTCTAACAGACCAGCTTAGGTTAAACACAATAAAACAAACCCCTGTCAGCCAGGAAGACCGTTTGCAGAGGGAGAGAAACATTTTGGGGAGCACCATGTGTGGTAGAGCCAGGAATGCCACTGGCACCATCCCATAGCGCTGCAGCTCATCACACCATGCACCTGCCCCAGCTATGCTCCAGTATCCTCAGAGGACACACACCTGGACAAGGATGACAGAGCCACCCTTTTCACCATGTAAGGAAAAAAGGAGACCATGAGGACAGGACTGCAAGCCCACTTCTCAACCTGCAGATGCAAACAAGCAGTGCCAGAGAGGCAGGCAGTCCTGGAGTGCACAAGGTGGGCTGCCTTTCCTTGCCCCAAAAACCAGGATCCTCAGAACAAATAAGATTGGCCAAGGTCAATTTTATAAATAAGGCTTCTTTTTTTCATTTGTTTTTTAAACCCTCAGAATTAGAGGTCTGGGTATAAAGTGAAACTGGTTAATTTGCAGCACACCTTAACTGGATTTACTACATGATATGACTTGCAAATGCAGAACACTATTAGAGAAAACACTCAAGAGTTAACAGACCTAAAAAAAATAGCTTTATATGCTTCAATAACTGCCAGTTCTAACTGAAAAATTCATCTTCTTGAACAACCCAGCTACAACACACTACCCCTTCCAAATTAATGTTAACTATCTAAATTACATTCATTTAACTCTGGAAAAAACATATTCATTGTAATAAAGATTTTCCGCAACAGCTGCTTTTCTTAACCATGATCTCAACTTTATTCTCTTGAGAATAACTACTGAAGAAAAGCCAAATGTAAAATCCTGTTTCCTGTCAATTTAAGCAGATGTTTTTGTGTAATCAAAAGCATTGTGGAGGCCCAAGCCAAACTGTATTCTCACTGCATTCTCAAAATAGTTTTACCAATGAAACACTAGCAACAGAAAAAAACATTTAGCGAGCTTAGTACAACTCAGAAACCTAAAAATCACAATTCTCTTCTAAACAAGGTTGTACATTGCCCAATAAAACACTGCAGAAAATAAAGTTTATAGACTGCCAAGTTCCTTGAAAGAAATTTCCTAGGGTCTACTTGGCAAGGATACAAGTCACATAGTAATGTTAATTAAGATTATTTTAAATAATTTTTGAGTGCAAAATCAGCATAACCACACAGTACACTGAAGTTTGGCAGCTTGCCACTCCATCCTTTAACAACAGAAATCTAGGCTGCAAAGCCTGAAATGCATTTGTTCCAACAGGCATCATCAACAAGACGTTTAGCACAATTTGACCCAAAACCCAAAGCACCAATCACTTATTGTCTACTTCACACCAGGAAAATTTGCTGGATGGATTAAAATGGACAGTCAAATGATGTTAACCCACAATGAAACTTTGATATCAGCTACAGGCATCCATAAATGATAATTGTACCTTCGCGGCTCAGAAGGACAATACCAAAGTTCTCAGTCAGTTCTGGGAAAGCAGATCCACAGAAACAGAGTGGGAGATAGAAGGTATATAAAGGACAAAAATACTTCATGGTAAAAAAACCGCAATACCCTGTGGGATATCAAACCCATTAAATTAGTATATTTTAGGGAAAATAGAGGGACCCAACAGGAGTGTTGTTTTTCAGGACTTGTATAAAGTTCCATCTTTCTTTCATCACATCATCTCTGTTTCTGGAGACAGGGTTAACTTCATCTTCAGGGGAACATTTAAGGAGAGATCAAACTCCTTCATGATTTTCCAGCTTTATTAACAGTACCCATAAAAAGCCTGAGGAGTTGGGTTGAGAGAGAAAGAACTTCTACTCCTTTTGTTTTTCTTGTGTACCAATCATGTTAAACAAGCATCCCACCATCAAGGTTGGAATAAATCAATTCATGAAGGCAAAGATCACTTAAAAATCTTACACTGTGTACATGCTACAGAAACATAGTTTATGACATTTATCAGCTCAGTCTATAAAAAAGTTTTCCACACTAGGTTTGCTGGTATAACTCCAGCAATATGCCATATTTAGCACAGATAAGTCTTACATCAAAAATAGTGCTTGAGCCAGCAGAACACAACTCCCTGGGGTATTGCATAATTTTGGCACTATGACTGCATCCACTTTAGGTCTTTTGCTTTGGCACCAACATCACTAAGGAGTGTGGTTTATTTACAGACTCCAAAGTGTCACATCAGCATCGATAAAACACATTACTATCGGGTGATACTACACAGGGTACAAATAGTGGCTATAAGAACATCTCAAACACTAAAGCCATTCACCACACAAGTCTCACAATGGTTTCTTCCTCTTGGTATTAAGGTACTTCTCCAGGAGCTACACAGGGAAGAAAAAAAAAAAAAAACCACAATGAAAATGCAAACAGCCATGAACCACTGCAGTAACAGCACCCACTGAGCTGCTCCAAAACCTTTTTCACACACTGCCAAAATGTGCACAAAGCAGCAGTCAGGGAGACCCCCTGCCTTAACAGCAATATTAGCAGATTCAGTTACTGCTGTCCCCCCACAGCCACCCAAGGGCTGTTTGGTGAGGCACAGGGGAGCTTGGAGAGGACAGTCAAAAGGAGGCACACTCAGTCATCCTCACAGACCACTGAATATTGGAAGAACTGCAGCCAAAGACCAAATCTGGCCCAGGATTTCAACCTCTGTGAAAGAGCTGAGATTTTTTTCCAGGTGATCCATGCAAAAGTTAGAGAATAATCAGCGCTGAGGGTGAGCAGAATGACTAATGAAGAAATACCAACAGAATTAGGACTGTAGGGTGTTTAAACATGAAGAATATCAGGAACAAGCTCATTGGGTAGTCTGTTGCAGGCAGTAACAGGTTTCTATTACAGAAATGAAAACTTGGGAAAAGGAAGCACAAAATAATGTGCCTGAGGGAGATGTGGTCTAACACCAGGCTAGGGAGACAACTGGTAGAAACAGAAGTGTTCCCCTTGAGTGCAGCCAAGGAGGACAGCTAGACAGGATCTTTCAACCACCCTTCTCTCC
>JANHGN010022663.1:15318-97333 GCA_024605025.1 Megaceryle maxima | reverse complement strand
GTCTGATATTAAAAAAAAAAAAAAAAAAAAAAAGAAAAGTATCACAGGGTTAAATAATAAAACAATGAGAGTGAAAATCAAAACTCAGGGAATGTGAAATTGTCTCCTTTCAGACTAAGATAGAAAACAAATAAAATATGTCAGTGAGTGTTCTGGAGATCCCAACACAGAGATGTCACTTCTATTGCTGGGAACTTATATAGAACGGATTGTTACAAGATCATCTGCCATCAGAAGGAGACTTCTGCAAGACAGCTGGCTCACCAACATGGGTGTGATTTAGAGCCAGTCCCTGCTCTTGGTAGTGGAGGACATTCATGTCACCATCTTGAGCTGTCAGATTAAATAACTCTCTTAACTTATGTGTTCTGGAGGTTGCACTATTTTTTTCAGCAAATTCTTCTGCTGTGGCTTTTGACTCTTGAGATCTTCCAAAGGTGGGGTGGTCCCCTTATGCTTCAACACTCAGGTTTGGAATGCAGGGTTTTGGAAGGTTCCTTTTTGTTCTCCCTCTTGTCTGTTGTGCTTTTAGGCTATCAGAAGAATTAGTAAAACTGCTGCTTAGTGGCTGCTGATGGCCCTTGAAAGGAAAAGTCAAAGGGATGTTGAAGACAGAGATCATGGCAATGTCCATGAAGTCAGCAGTCCCTGCAAGGATTCATGAAAGACTGGAGCACCTTCACTGTGGTTTTAATGGACCAGAGTAAATCTAGTGGCAAAATTATATCAACAGCATGGGCACAAGGTTTTGCCAACAATGTTCTGCAAATCATCAGTGATGGGCACAGCAGAATGTGAATTAATTCCCAGCCAAGAGTGTGCCATGTGAGACAGATATGGAGGAGGGAAGAGGAGTCTCTTCTAATATTACTGGGAAAACTGAAAATGTCCTGGTGTTCCCTGGGGGTCAGTTCTGTGTCCAGTCTTATTCAACATCTTCATCAATGACCTGGAAGAAGGGATAGAGTGTACCCTCAGCAAGTCTGGTGATGATACTAAACTGGGAGAAGTGACTGATACACCAGAAGGCTGTGCTGCCATCCAATGAGATCTGGACAGACTGGAGAGCTGAACAAAGGCATACCTAATGAAGTTCAACAAGGATAAGTGTAGAATCCTACACCTGGGGAGGAACACCACCATGTACCAGTACAGGTTAGGGGTAGACCCACTGTGGACCCACTGTAAAGCAGCCCCATGGAGAGGGACCTTGGTGTTCTGGTGAACAATAAGTTATCCATGGAGCAGCAATGTGCCCTTGTGGCCAGGAAGGCCAGTGCTATCCTGGGGTCTATAAAGAAGAGTGTGGCCAGCAGGTCGAAGGAGGTTCTTCTCCCCCTCTACTCTGCAGTAGTGAGACCACATCTGGAGTATTGTGTTCCATTCTGGTCTCCCCAGTTCAAGAGGGACAGGGAAATAATACTGGAGAGTCTCCAACAGACAGCTACAAAGATGCTGAAGGGACTGGAACATCTCTCTTATGAGGAAAGGCTGAGAGCCCTGGGGCTGTTTAGCCTGAAGAAGAGAAGACTAAGAGGGGATCTTATTAATACTTACAAATATCTGAAGAGTGGGTGTCAAGTAGAAGGGGACAGTCTCTTTTCAGCTATGCCCTGTGATAGGTCAAGAGGTAATGGTAGCAAGGTGAAGCATAGGAAGTACCTCATCAACATGAGGAAAAACTTCACTGTGAGAGTAACAGAGCCCTGGAACAGGCTGCCCAGAGAGATTGTGGAGTCTCCTTCTCTAGAGACTTTCAAAACTCACCTGGATCTGTTCCTGTGTGGCCTGCCCTGGGTGATCCTGCTCTGGCAGGGGGTTTGAACTTGATGATCTCCAGAGGTCCCTTCCTACCCCTACCCTCTATGATTTTATGATTCCTCCTTTCTTCCCCAGGAGATTAAACACTGACTGTACTCCTGCTTTACCTCCGGGTAAGGAGGAACTGGGAGCTCCTTGGGTGCCTCTTGCCATCTAGAGACACAAGCCTTGGCCTGAGACAAGGCCAGACAACATCTTGAGCTGTGTGGACAGGAACATCCCACTTGGCAGCCACTGAGGACATTCTTTGGCTCATCTGCAGAGTTTAGCACCAGAGGCACTCATGCCATGGTGGGGGAGAATCTGCAGGACAAGGCAACTTCTTTGCCTCACTTCAGTCCCTTTGCACCCTCCGAACAGCCCAAACTCGCCTCATGTCCCACTACAAAGCTGTCACCAACAGGAACAGGGAGGGAACTGCTCACTCCTGTGCTGCTCTGCTGGCACCCCCTGAGAGACTAAGGGGAGGGACCTGGAGGGGAAAAAGTGGCCTGAGAAATTGTGCTCTCACTCTGTGTCACTGGGAGGCCACCCCCAGAGGTCTGTCAGCAGCTGACATATTTAGGATCATCTTTATGCTTCGGAAATCCAGTCCAGGGTTGAAAAGAAAACCATGGAAGGTGTCATCAGCTCTTGGCTGGAGCCTCACCTTCTTTGCTGGGGATGGCTGGAGCGAAGTGGGGACTCTAGCCCTAATTCACACGACGCCTAGCAGAAACCAGCAGAGTTTCTGGGTGTCCTGTGCCTTCACGGTGCTAGGGAATAGGCGGTGAATCACATTTGTCTTCCAAGAATCACAGAAAGCCTGGCAACTGCCCCGACACCATCTCATTCCAACTGAGAACTAAGGAATTTTGCTGCAAGACCCATCCGAAACACGCTTGAGCTTTCCAAGGCCGCTGCTCCCTTGGGGTGGGGGAGGCAGGGAGAGGGGCTTGTGTTGATTAATATTAGAAGAAACTCCCCTGAAAGAATGATAGATCATGGCTTGGTGACTCCAGAATCTTTTCTTTTTTCTTTTCTTTGATGGGAGGAGGGGGAACTGGAAACAAAAGGCCTAGGAAGGGGGGAATGGAGGGAGGGGTGTGTTTTGAAATCTGCTTCCTTTTGGCCACGCTTGAACTTCCAAGAGCCTGGCTTTGACTGACATCCCTAGGAAATGGGAGAGAAAACTCCATGCTGAGCCGGCTCTCTGCCCGGCAGAGGAAGGGGGAGGCATCCTGGCTCCAAGAAGCTGAAATAGATGCCTTTAATGTGTCTGTCACCCAGCATCACAGAGGTGCACTTGGGTTTTTCAGCCAGAACGCTCCTACAGGCTTTCAGGGCCTCTTCATTCCCCTCCAGGGTCTGCTTACCTGTGCACTGCATCTGGGCTCACCTGGATGGCTCCAGGTGAAGCAGCAGAAGAAGCCCAGGCATGGAGACACTGTGCGTGTTCACAGCTAGCAAGAAGGGAAAGGAGCCACCTTGAAACCTGACTTCACCCTTCCCCATGATCCTGGTGCATGTGGGGCATGGGATAGGTCAGAACAGAGCATCACAGGAGAAAATGGGGAAACAGCCCTGAGAAGGGAGATCTGCTGCTCATGTCACGTGGAGCTGGAATGGAAAGGTGGGAATGGAGTCAGGGAGAGGTCAGAGGAAAAGTCTAAGTGTCAGCATCCTCTAGAGCTTGCAAACTGCTGGAGAGACTCCAGAGGCATTTGCAGGATGGCTGTGGCAGGGTCGATGCTCAGAACAATATATGGGAGCATTGTAATTCCAGCTGTCTCCAGAGAAGCTAGAGTGATTCCTCCTGGGTGGCCACTCGAAGAAAACCCGCCTGATATTTGCAAGTGGGTCCACAGCTTTAAAAATACCTTTCTGCCTTCTAATGCCCCTCACCTCGGTCACCCTGGACACATCATTGAGGCTGTGTTTGCCTTTATGGCCAAGCAAAGTGCTTCTTGCTGTTCTCTGCGTGCTGGATACTAACAAGACACGAGTTCTAGAAGCTACAACTAGAGCTTCTGAAAGGCTCCAGTTTTCCACGTACGAGCACACAAATTTCTCAGCAGAGGACTTTTGAGATTCCTCCCAATAGAACCCAAAGCCTGCTGCCTTTTACTGCATGTTGAAAAGTTTAGTTGTTTGCATTGGTTTTTGGTAACCAGCTGTTTGGAATATTTTTTTTCTGAAAGGAGGAAGAGAGGAGTTCCCATGTTTCTTTTACCACCGAGTTCTCATTCCATTAGTTTCTGCTCATCACTAGGATAGAGGAGGTTGGGCAATGGATCTTCCTACCCACAATCTGATGATGTGCCCATTTCCACTGGTAGGTATTTGCCTAAAGCTTACCCTACGCAGCATGCTCTACTGAGCCATTTCCACAGAACATGGAATCATAGAATCATTTGAGTTGGAAAAGATCTTTAAGATCATCAGGTCCAACCATTAACCCAGCACTGCCAACATGGTCAAACCATACTTACTAAAAAGAGAAAGTCAAGCAGACCAGGTCTACTAGGAGAACAACAAGGGCAATGTCAATGCTACTGCAGTGCCGTTTGGAGTCTTACCTGTCTCAAGTCACAGAGGTGTTTTCTGGGCATCCTCCTGACAATGTAGTTTTGCTGAGCTTGTATTTTATCATGGCAGTTGCATGACCCATTGTCATGGTCACAGGGGACATCAGGGTGGCTTAAGGAAGACTGTGAGACTGTGTTCTCTGTCACTTGCAACCTGGGCTTTCTTTAGGTTGTGGAACTATTGGTGCCAAATTAAAGGAGTGAAGGTGGCTAACGGCACAAGGTGTGGATAATGGCAGTCTCCCTTCAGGCAGATAGCCTGCTCAAGTCCATAATGTAGAATCATAGAAAGCTTGAGTTGGAAAGGACCTTTCAAGGTCATCTAGTCCAACACACCTGAAGGGAGCAGGGACATTTTCAACAAGAAGAGCCTCAACCAACCTGTCTGACATATGGACAAAGCCCTCTGTTACAGTTTACATCTGCAAGCAGTTGATGGCCATTCATGCAGCTGGTTTGTACTGGTGCTGGTGTTGCTGGACTGATAGTTTAAGTGCCTCCTCATGCTTGTCTTCTAAGATTTCATCTTCCCCAACACGGCCCATGCCAGGCAGTGCCAGTGAGGAAGGTTTCCCCTTGCCGAGGAGATAAACAGGATGCAAGCTCAGCTGGCCCCTAGCCAGTAGCCACAGAGAGCAGGGCTGACCCCGCTGTGCTCCCCACTCTTGGGGAACGGTGGACAGGCTGCCCATAGAGCTTGCCTCACTGCAATCAGGCGCCTCGGGCAACAGCCGGCTGTGCTGCATCACACGGCCTGTCTCCAGTTCCGCACGCTGCCAGTGATGGATAGCAAGCCTGGGGAAGCCCACGAGGCTTGAGCTCGCCATGTTTTTGCTCTCCCAGCACACAGAAACCCTGCCCTTGCTGTTGAGAGACAGTAAGCTTGCACGCGCCCAGGCGAGGACTCTACAATGATAGATCATACCAATAAGCGCTGGAGCTGTTCTGAGGAGGGGAGGGTGATTTATCCCCAGCCGGACGGCTGGGCTGAACAGAGCGGAGAGCGGAAATCCTACGGGAGCTGCAGGGCACACATCAAAACTTCATGTCACGGCATCCCCGACACCCGGGGCGCCAGTTCAAAGCCGTCACGTGCTGTGGCTGGAGACTTAAGGTGATGCCAAGCTAATGAGCAAACGAAACAATAAATAACCCCAGCAATCATTATGCGTTCCCCCTCCTTGGAGCTTGCCTGCTCTGGCTCTGGTGAGCAAGCGCTTCTCACACCCAATTACTCATGCCGAAGCCCCTCGGATGGAGCCCGGAGCAGGCTCAGCAAACCATTCATCTTTGCAGAGTGGAGCCCTTTCAAGTTTCTCTGCCGCAGCCGCTCTGTTTATTGTTAAGATGAGCACTCAGTTTACACGGACTGTTCTTATTTATCTTTGACTTTTACCTTTTAGGTCATTTCTTTGCACGTCCGGCACTTTCCAATGCTGTCTCGGCCAAATTTTTATTTATACCCTAGGCTTTTCTGCCTGAAAGTCTCCAGCTCCCAAGCAAGTTGAGCTCCCGAGCAGGGCTTTTTCTCCAGCCAAACTGCAGCCCCTGAGGCAAATCACTCCTCAGGACAGAGATTTAGGAAGCTGCTGAAGGGAGGGGATGGGTGGGGTTCTGTGGCAGAAGGGGCTGCTTGGGTAAGTGTTAGCAGCTGAG
Organism: Megaceryle maxima; assembly: GCA_024605025.1. Classification (NCBI taxonomy): domain Eukaryota; kingdom Metazoa; phylum Chordata; class Aves; order Coraciiformes; family Cerylidae; genus Megaceryle; species Megaceryle maxima. The sequence goes on along the minus strand of JANHGN010022663.1, from coordinate 91,289 downwards.
TTTTGCATGACTTTGGGCTGAGGCCGGACATGTGGCCACTGTTGCAAGAGGGAATGGATGAGTGATGGTTTAGACATGACAAAGGCGCCTTAAGGAGTTGCTTGGCCTTGGCATTAGCTCTGCAGGCTGCTGAGATGCCCAAAGGCAGAACAGGCTGAGGTGAGGTCCTCAGCAGGCTTTTTGATGTTGACCACTGGTACATGCAGATAGAACCATTACCAATTTCCAGGTGTTCCTCAACAGTCATCTTTTGTAATATCACAGAATCCCAGCATGGTGGGGTTGGAAGAGACCTCTGGAGATCATCTTGCCCAACCTCCATGCTCCAGCAGGGTCACCCAGAGCAGGGGGGCCAGAATCGCATTGTCCAGGCAGGTTTGGAATCTCTCCAGAGAAGGAGACTCCACAGCCTCTCTAGGCACCCTGGACCAGGCTCTGCCACCCTCACAGCAAAGAATTTTTTCCTCCTGTTCAACTGGAACCTCCTGGGTTCCAGTTTGTGCCTGTTGCCCCTTGTCCTGTCACTCGGCACCACTGAAAAGAGTCTGGCCCCAGCCTCTTGCTCCCTGCCCTTTAGATACCAATAAGCATTGATAAGATCATTGTTCATGGTCAAAGACCAAAACTTCTACTGGGGCAAGGTGTCACCAGACATGCCTCACTTTACACGAGGTAGAGATCTGCCTGGTGTGTGTTCACATGGGAGGAGAAGACACTAACACACAGGCTAAGGAAAGAGCACCACCATCAAGGGAACTAGAAGAGCTGCAGCCCCAAATGCTTGCAGCCACATGGCAAAGCCCGGGAGGACTCACTGCCCTTCAGAGCCAGTTTGTTTTTAATTTGCCAAAGCAAAAATTCACACATTTAGACTTCCTTTCAGGGGTTAATAACTCCCACAATAATTAAAATGAGGAGAGGCTGAGGGATCTGGTGTTGTTCAGACTGGAGAAAAGAAGGCTCAGGGGAGACCTTTTTGCTCTTGACAACTCCCTGAAAGGAGGTTGGAGCCACATGGGGTAGGTCTCTTCTTCCAAGGAACAAGTGGTAGGACAAGAGAAAATGGCCTCAAGTTGCACCAGGGTAAGTTTAGGTTGGACATTAGCAAAAAATTCTTCCCCACAAGGGAAGGCCTGGCCCAGGCTGCCCAGGACAGTGGTGGAGTCCCCATCCCTGGAGGGGTTTCAAAACGGTGGAGATGTTGTGCTGAGGGACATGGTTTAGTGGTGACCTGGCAGCATTGAGTTAATGGTTGGACTTGATGATCTGAAAGGTCTTTTCCAACCAAAACAATAGTATGAAAATTGAAAGAAATTTTTAAATTACATAGTCCTTTTCACTGTTTGTTGCCTTTTCTGGTCTGGCCAGGAAAATACCTCAGAAAGCTTTGCTGCTTCTTCCTACTAATGCTCTCTGGACTTTCTAGCCCTGTCACTAGTGTCATCACTTATGTTAGCCAGTGCCTCTTTGACCTGTGAAATAGCAGAACTTTTGAATTTCACATGTCCAATTGTTACGTGCCAGCAGTGTGCACCTCCTGCGAGTGGCACAAAAGAGTTATGTCTTCACAGCGTCAAGAACATTTTCTCACCGTGAAGGTGTTTCAGTCTAGAGCTAGCCCATTACAAAACTGCTCACAAATACACAAGGTCCAAATTCTGCTCTGAATTATACCAGCCCAGCTCATGGGGAGCTCACAGGTGGAGAGGGAGCTGGAGCTGGGCCTGTAGCTGGTAGATGGAGAAGTCACCAAATTACTGGGGTGTGGTGGTATAAGAGCCATCTCCCAACCCGAGCAGTTGCAGTGAGTCTTTGACAGGCTGGACGAGATGACCTTTAAAGGTCCCTTCCAATCCCAAACCCTCTATGGTTCTATGAATGGCGAAGAGTAACAGGAAAGGCTGGATATTTTGAGAAGCTTTGCTGAGCTGGAGAGTTATCAGGTGTTGCCAGTTTGCATTTGTGTCTTTTGTCCTTTCCCCTGGGGATCAGAAAGGGTTAAAAAACCCTGTGATATAGGTCTGTGCTCGCATTGAATCTACACCCATCATATATATATCGGGTTTTGATGGGGGGGGAGTGTTTTACACATGTCACTGGCCATAACTCAGACTTTTATTATAATCATGACCATATGGTTAATGGGACTTAATAAACCACTGTTGACCTGGACTCTGTGTGCACAAATCTCTTGCTCCCTTTCCTTTTTTATTCAGCTTGTCTGGACGCACTGTGCCAAGCAGCTGCAGTTTAATGACTCTAAAATGCCAGTTTCAGTGGCCAGCAGCTAGTTAGTTTAGAAAGAATAAGCCCCCAAGAAAGCCACATTGCTCCAGTGACAGAGCAGCTGCTCTGTGCTTTGGGCAGACAAAAGCAGTGTCCGCATGACGGCAGCAGCAGGGAACACAGTGTGGACATCAAGCAGGCTCCTGCTCTGAGCACCAGACTCTGTGTGAGCTCCAGTGATTACTGTGGAATTAAATCCATGTCCTGGTGCAAGCAAAAGGAGAATTTAGCTAAGCATTTCAAAGATCCCTCGCATTCTGGTTTTGGCAGACACAAAGCCTTCCACTTAATGGGAATTAGAACTAGTGGGGAAAGCTCTTAAATCCTATCTCAAGCTTTCCCTTGGGAACCCATTGCAGGACTAATGTAGGCCATGTCTTCTTCAACAACTCTCTATCTAATCTACTTTAAAGTGACCCAAATGATGGGCATGTCACCCCAGCCTTAGAAGGACATTTCTTTCTGATCCATGCCATGCTACCACCTCTCCCACTTTTAACAATCATAGAATGGTTTGAGTCAGAAGGGACCTTAAAGATCATCCAGTTCCAACTGCCCTGCTATGGGCATGGTCACCTCCCACTAGTCCATGTTGCTCAGAGCTCCATCCAACCTGGTCTTGAACACATCCAGTGATGGAGCATCCACAACCTCTCTGGGCAATCTGTGCCACTGCCTCACTGTCCTAATAATTCTGCATTGTCACCTGCATGTCCCTGACCAGCCTCCTCATTCCCAGAGGGGTGATGCAAAGCCTCAGCAGGATACAGCTGGACATCTGCTCACTGGTATCAGTTACTGGAGATGTGCTGCTCCTTGGGCTTTCAACAGTAGCCCTTTACAAGACCTCACCATCCAGAAATTTCCCCTAGCTTGGTTTCATTGCATTACTCCCAGGAATGCCTCTGCTGACTGCTTTTACAGCTGGGGGCCTCAGGAGGAGAAGCTCCTCAGCTTTCCCTGAGAGTTGAACATACGTGCATGGAGGAATGAGGACTCCGGAAGCTGTAGGTGTTGAGGCATGTGGCTGACACATCAGGCTGAGCCGGGGTAGAGGTTTGGGTTCAGTGTTTTGATCTTAAGCTGAAGCTTAATGTTTTTATGATTTGATTGGTGTTTTTGAGATTGCATGCACCTGCCAATAATGATCTCCAGGCACATGGGTAGGTGGGGTGCTGTGGAAATTAAACTTTCTTCCCTCCCTAAAATGGGTGTGTAAACACCAATTTCAGCTCCTTGCGTTGTGGTTAGCAATGAAGGCTCCTGGTACTGCATGACCCTTCCTGAGATGTAGTGAGTAGACACAGAGGAAGCCTGTGCTCTTCTGCTCTGCTCTTCAGGCCTTTTTTTGTTGTTTGTTTTTTTTTTTTAATCAGTTTCCCTGCTGTTTGGGAAATGCCTTATCTTTGCCACATCGTGCACTTTGAGCTGCCTTTCTCTGTCCACAGATAGTTCACATGGCTTCATTTAGGACCAGATCCAAGGGCTGGTGGTCACAGCTGCAGTCTTTATGCTGTCTTTGATGGATTTTGGAGCAGCCTGAGTAGATTTTGGTACATCTTCAATCACATTGGGTAGATATCAACTATTAGACTTCCCAGAGCTCTGTGTCTCCTGACTGGAGGGTTTTTTAACTAACCAGTGGCAGCCTTGGTACTTGGACAGTCATAGGAAGCATCAGAGACAGATGAACAGATAGACTGCACAGCAAGTCAAAAACATAAAAGGATATGTTTAAAATGTAAAAGCCAAAGATCTGCGTGAAGGTTTGACCTTCAACAGGTGAGATATGAGAGGTGAAACCTTCCAAGTCATGAAGAACTTGACTCCAAAATGGAGCCAACCCCAGGACATGTCACCTTCTCTTATATCTCACTCTTCACACCCTTCCTACTGCAGCCTCCTCTAGCACCACCCTGCCCATTTCTTCAGCAACACACAGAGGTATCATAGAATCATAGACTGGCTTGGGTTGGAAGGGACCTTTGAATGTCATCTAGTCCAACCCTCTGCTGACTACTGCACCATCTGGGCAATGGCTGGCTGACAACTGCCAGGTCCAGGGCTGCTTGCCAAAGGTGGATGCAGCCTGTGTTAGGTGGGAGGAAGGTGCAACTGGAAGCACAACCACCCATGGTGTTGGCTGGAGATGGTGGGGGTTCTCCCCCAGTGTCCTCTCCAGCAAGTCCCTGTGTGTCAGGTGCAGTGACTGATATGAAAAAACAACCTCTGAGTGCAGAGCACCACATTTACCTGTGCAGGATCTCCCTTCTTCTCCATTCCTTGGCACAAGCAGCCCAGCATGAGACTGCCCAGAGGTGCAGACAGAAGTATCCTCAGCTCAAAAAGCCTCACCACAAGCAGGAGCTTTGTGGGCAGTGTCAGCAGGGGAGGAGAGGGCCAGGCATGGACTGGGCAGCTTCAGGGCACTGCTGAGGGACCTAGGGGACATATGGGCACCTTTACTGCATGGCTGAGAAGGCCAATAGTATCCTGGCTTAGATCAGCACTAGTGTGGCCAGCAGGACTAGGGCAGGGATTGTCCCCCTGTGTTAGGCACTGGTGAGGCAGCACCTCAAATCCTGGGTTCAGTTTTGGGCCCCTCACTCCCAGAAGGACATTAAGGGAACAGATCGTGTCCAGAGAAGGGCAACAAAGTTGGGAAAGGGTCTAGAGCACAAGTTTTATGAGGAGTGGCTGAGGGACCTGGGGTTGTTCAGCCTGAAGAAAAGAAGGCTCAGGGGAGACCTTCTCACTCTCAACAACTCCCTGAAAGGAGGCTGGAGCCACATGGGGTAGGTCTCTTCTTCCAAGGAACAAGTGGTGGGACAAGAGAAAAGAAAATGGCCTCAAGTTGCACCATGGGGGTTTAAGTTTGGACATTAGCAAAAAATTCTTCCCGACAAGGAAGGCCTGGCCCAGGCTGCCCAGGACAGTGGTGGAGTCCCCATCCCTGGAGGGGTTTCAAAACGGTGGAGATGGGGTGCTAAGGGACATGGTTTAGTGGTGACCTGGCAGCATTGAGTTAATGGTTGGACTTGATGATCTGAAAGGTCTCTTCCAACCAAAATGGTTCTAAGGTTCTATGATTCTACCCTATATCCAGCTCCAGGTGCATCCATCCAGCAGCCCTCCCCTGCCTGAAAATCAGCGTGAGCAGAGCAAACAGCGGAGCAGCGAGCATGGGGCCACTGCCAGAGTCTAACACAAAGCAGGGGCTGCCCACTATTGCTTCAGCTCAAGGTAGCTTGTCATGCTACGCCTTTTAAACAACATGAACATTGCTCCTCTGAGATAATTTCAGTCACGCTAGAGGCCACCAGTCACAAGGGAAAGAGCCCTTTGGAGGAACACAGAACAGAGCAGTGCCATGCCGAACGTCCCTGTCTGCCAGAGGGGACACGGGAGGGCTGCCTCATGCCCCACGGGAGAAGCATGCCCAGAGGAGCGGGAGGCATGTGGTCTTCGCTCCAAAAATGCTGGCAATGTTTACAAAGTCAGACACGTCAGCACAGTTACAGTCAGCGAAGTGAGTGTAAAACTGGCCTTGTTACTTCCCAGATCTGAGGGATACAAGTCAAACGCGCACAGATGGTCGGCCACTTTCCATAATGAAACACGTCTTTATTGTCCCGAGGAAGCTGCATTTCACAACCTAAGCACTGAGGCTTGCTTCTTTTTTTATATATTTTATTTTCTCTGCAAACTGTGGGCAGTTTTGCCCCTTTCCTTAAATCAAAAATTGTGGACGATAAAGACGTGTTTCATTACTGAGAGCTGGCCAAGCATCTGTGTGCAATGGACTTCATTTTCTTCTCTGGGTTGCTGGCACAAACATTCCCAGCCGAAGCCAGAGAGGAAACTGAAGCGAGCACAGGGATCAGAGTGCTCCCAAACTTGGGGAGAGTTCAGACTTTGTGGCTGCTGCTTCTTTCTGGTACGTGCCCAACCTCCACATCCCAAACTTTAAATGATGTGGTGAAGTTCGGGCACATACTGGCTTTGCCAGACATGAAATATTTGGGTGCCATGGTTCCCAGAAGCAGCACAAGCTTACAAGATGATCTGTCCTTCAAGGGATGTCTAAACTGATGCAAGGCTGCCTTGAGCCACATATCTAGAAAACACATTAAGCTGGTGATTCCCAGGCTTTCTTCATTTCTGCCCTGACTAGCGGGATTGCAGCCCTTACTTCTGTCTGCATGTCTGGATCCATGGCCCTGGCAGAGCTCATGGGCACTAGTTTCAGAGCATCTTCCCGTGAGCTGGTCCTGAGCTTCCCCTCAGCACCAAGGAGGAGATGTGGTGTGATGTTCCACACTCATGACTGCCCATCCAGCAGAAACTATGCTGTCCTGCTCCGATTTACTCTCCTGACAGAATACTTAACAAATACCCTACTTTAAAGCATTACCGTATTCACCTTGGGACAGATCCATTCAGAGACACAGTACAAAGCATGTGGTTGTGATGACAGCTCTAGGACCAGGATGTATTTGTCCCCAGTGAAATGGGGCTATGCCTGCAAGCATATATTTTGGGAAAAGCAGTTGGCTTTAATGTTGTTTAAGACAGAAAGACTAAGGAATAAAAACAGAAGAAGGAGGAAGGGAGAGGGCCCCAAGAAAAAGACAAGTCATTTTTACCACAAGTAAATGCATGGGGCTTTTGACCAGGCACCTGAATAATTAGAAGCATATTTTTAAAAGCTTCCCTATCTGCATAATTTGTTGACTGCCTGCTGGTGGGTTCCCAAAAACAATAAAGGACCATCCTGGGAGGGGAGCAGCTGAGAACTGTGACTCCATGCCTGGCTTTGCTGTTGACTTGCTGTAGGAGCCAGGACTAAGCCAGGATATGTGCTTCTGCGCACTGCTGCATGGACATGGGCTCAGGCTGCAGGGGGTCAGATCCCCAGGAAACCTTCTTGCTTATATCCCAAGCCTTGATCCTGGCTTTTTCAGTCCTGGTTTCAAAATCTGCTTTCCCCAGAGTTAGGAGGCAGCCAGCACACCAGTGCCGGTCCGGATTCAGCTCTTCCTGCAAGAGGCAAGGGTGATGAGACATTCCCCCACTGCCTGAAGGCTGCATGACATCTCATGCAGTGCCTCTGTGTGAGATCTGTGTCTCTCAGGGTGCTCAAAATACAGCTTTTAATGGAAAATACAGGCACACCAGTGTTCAACCTGCATGAGTTAAACCCAAGGTAATTGACTCTCTAGAAGAAAGGTGTTAAGCACTCTTACTGTGCTGATGGAAACCTCCCCTAAATACAGCAAATGCTTATAAAATACAGCACGTACATATTCCAAATATACATAACTCATCTTCTCCACTATTTAAATGCCATCCTTAGCTTCATAAATGGCAAGAACAAACAAGGGTCTTCATTTGCAAGTCTCTTGACTGTCCGTGCCTAAAGCACCCAGCTTCTGTGGGACCTGAACCACCACTGCTTTGGGGATATTCTCCTTAAGACATGTTTGAGACAGAAAAAAACTTCAGCAAATTCACTGTCCCATTGACCAAAAAGCCAAGCGACTGCTGCTGACAGACTGAAGAGTTGCTGGTGTCTAGGTTGGGCATGATACAGAGCTGAAACTCCATGGAAATGCTCTGGTAGTCCTTCAGAGGAGCCTGCCTCTGTACCTTGACTCCATGAGAGACAAAGAGCCTAGACTCCTGGCTTGGAGCAAGACAAAAGCTGTAGCGGACATCATGAAAAATTAGGAAAAATTTCTTCTCCGAAAGGGTTGTGAAGCCAGGCTGCCCAGGGCAGTGGTGGAGTCCCCATCCCTGGCGGGGGTTTTCAAAGATACACAGATGTGTTGCTGAGGGACATGGTTTAACAGTGACCGGCAGTGCCGGGTTAACAGTTGGACTCAATCATCTGAAAAGTCTTTTCCAACTAAAACAATTCTATACGTTCATGATGGCCACTACAGGGCATGAAGTTAAATGCTGTGAAGTGCAACTTTTTAAGCTGTAACTCAGAGAGAGATTTAACCTGCAGCTAGAGCCAGGAAAACCACCTGACTCACAGCAGACGTTGTCTTCATGCTCTTTTTCATCTTTAAAACATGTACAGCAGTAGATAGAGAAGAGAAACCAAACAGTTCTCAAAGGCATTCAGTGTGTTTTCACAACACCACCATCAATGAATGAAAATCCAGTTCTGGTAAAAGCAGCATGTCTTGTATTTTTTTTTTTTAAATTGCAAACCTTGGTTAGATATAATTGCACGAAGGCTTCTTTCACTGGGTTCCGTGTGTAAGATCAAAGCCCCTCAGGATGTAACATGAATCTATAATAGCCCATGGATACTCATTTTAATAAAGAGTTGCTTTTAAAATAACCCGAAAAGGGAGGGAAGAAATAATAATAATTAAAAAAAAAAAAAAGCCACCAAAATGCAAGTCCTGATGGGATAACATATTCATTCTCCCTCAATTATTTTCAGCTCTGCAAAAGAAGTATCAGAAATGCCTTTCCCACATCAGGTTTGTCTCTTATTAGGCTTTTATTTCCAAGCTATTCAAGTAGAGGTGGCACAAAGCAAACAAGGGGTTTAGATGGACTTAGAAGTAGACCAGACAGAAGCAGAATTATGCCAGCAGCCTAAGAAGATACAAAGGGCCATGCCACTCTGAGAGGGAGACTGAACAAGGGCTGTGCTTGCAACCTCAGTGGCATCAAAATGCTCCCTTCAAAACTCCTGAGAGAAGGCTTGGTGTGAGGCCCAGTGAGGGAGGGATAACAGCTCTGCTTACTTTGACCAACAGATGTCCAGGGTCTGCCAGAGCTTTCTGGGTGAAGTAGAGGAGTTCAAGAAACACCCCACATTTGGCAACATGGCATCATCCGTACAGCTTGACGTTCTCCTTCTTGTCACACTGAGGAGCTCAAGGTGTCCTAGAGAGAGACTGGGTTGCAAAAAGTTGATAAATGGTCTCTCTCTGAAGTTCTAAGCAGACAGAGTGTGCCTGAGTGAAAACCATAAAGCAAGCCCTTTTTCCACTGCTAAACTGACAGTGAAGCACACTGAGGGTCAGGCCTTTGGTAGGTGATTCATGGCTCTGAGGTCACATGGGTTAAAGATTCTCGTCTGAAGGGGATTAGGTGTTTCCAAGGAAGCACAATCCTTCAGTTCCTCCAGCATTTCCTTGAAGCTTTTGGAGACTCAGAGCTGCTTAAGACCTACCTCATTATTCTGTCTCATCACATGAAAAGTCCATCACAGCTTTGGCAGAAGGTATGGAGGGTGTGTGGTGCAGGGGATATAAAAGGAAATCCTTTGAAAGATGCAGGTTCCTCCCACCAAATCTAAATACGTCTACGTGCAGGGGAAACCAGGCCAGCTCCTGGGAGTCTCCTCCGTTCATCCATCAGATGCCTGTCAACAGACCATGTTCCCTGCCTGGTCCCCTCTGGGCATCCCATACTTTGATGTGCAATTGCACCTTATAGAATCATAGAATCATTTAGGTTAGAAAAAAACCTTTACGATCAAGTCCAACCATTAACCTAACTCTACCAAGTCCACTGCTAAACTGCATGTGTGTTTCTGCTAAACTGAGGGACTGCATGTCCCTCAGCACCACATCTACATGGCTTTTAAATATGTCCAGGGATGGTGATTCAACCACATCCCTGTGCAGCCTGTTCCAGGCCTTGACAACCCTTGCAAGGAATAAATTGTTCTTTATGTACAACCTAAACCTCCCCTGAGGTTGAGACCGTTTCCTCTTGTCCTGTTGCTTGTTCCTTGGGAGAAGAGACTGATCCCACCTGGCTCCAGCCTCCTTTCAGGGAATTGTGGAGAGTGAGAAGGTCTCCCCAAAGCCTCCTTTTCTCCAGGCTGAACAACCCCAGCACCCTCAGCTGCTCCTCATAAAACTTGTGCTCTAGACTCTTCCCCAGCTTTGTTTGCCTTCTCTGGACATGCTCCAACCCCTCAATGTCCTTCTGGGAGTGAGGGCCCCAAAACTGAACACAGTACTGAACATCTTTCCCCCTGCTCACCTGCAAACCAGCAACAAACATCCATTCACCTGGGCAGAACCGACTATGAGGCACATTCCACATGGTGGCAACTCCTCTGGAGAAGACAAACATCTCCTGTGGACCCCACATAGCTGACTCACTTATGAGACCTGGCTCTCATAAGGCTGCCTGGAGACAGGGCTGGAGCGGGCTCCGTTGGCCCTTGTTTGCCTCCTTCCAAACTTTCTCCCCTCTGTTCTTCTCTTCTTTTCCACATCAGATGCTTCTCTCCTAGCAAGGCATTTTCTGACACTTCAACATTGAGTTCACAGCATAAAATTAGAATGTACTGGGCCACTACAAGGCACTGAGGTGGTTAAGGCTCTGTGTGTGTGCATATGCATGTGTGTGTGCATGTGCATGAGCACACGTGTGCACATATGTGTGTTTAACGCAGGGCTTTACAAAACTATCAAGCTCTCTTTAAAGTGCTGTTAAATTTCATGCTCAGTAGGGAAGCCTAAACAAATGAAGCTGCACTATAAAACGTTTAGTGTTTCTATCGCTTTCACTCTGAACATGAGGAACGCACAAGAGGAATTTCTGTCCTTTTCTCTTCCTCGTCCTTTCTCTCTTTGCCTTTTTCCTTCTGTATTCCCTAATCCCAGAGAATTTACCATGGATTTTGTTCAGGAACATCTCCAACTCCCTGTGCGCTTGGTTCCAAGAAGCACAGCTGTCTGCCACTGAAAAAAGCTGCCGCCTGTTCTCTGGTTGTTCCTTGGCAATGATACAGTTGACATTAGAAAAAACAAAGAGCACGACTCTTTCATCTACCCCAAAAGCCACTATATTTAATTATTGCAGCCTTCCAGTATCCAAAGGGGGCCCACAAGAAAGCTGGGGAGGGACTTTTTACAAGGGCTTGTAGTGATAGGATGAGGGGTGATGGCTTCAAACTGGAAGAGATTCAGGTTAGAAATGAGGAAGAACTTCTTCACTCTGAGGGTGGTGAGAGACTGTCACAGGTTGCCCAGGGAAGCTGAGGATGCTGCATCACTGGATGTGTTCAAGACCAAGTTGGATAAGCAACCTGGTCTAGTGGGAGGTGTCCCTGCCCATGGCAGTGAGGTTGGAACTAGATGATCTTTAAGGTCCCTTCCAACCAAAACCATTCTACGATTTTACTGTGACTGCCAGAAGTGCCTGGTGCAACTCTTTTGCAGGGACATTTTGCCTGCTTTTGTTGTGACTTTGAACACAGATCTCAAAGCATATTTGGTGGAGAGCTTGAGTGTGCCCTAAGGTCTCACAAGACACAGGCAATGGGGACATTTTTTAACCACCCAGCAAAGAGAACCATGTTGTACATCCATGTTATTCTCAACCATCAAGGGACTTCCACGTTATTCACATATCTCTCAGCACCCTCTCTCTAAAGTAAGGCAGGACATGAGCAGATGAGGTCCCCTTCTTGCTGCTGTGAGAGGACCTCTCAGCTAACCCTCATGGACAACAGTCAAGTGCTGGTAAATAAAGTTAGGCACTTAAGTAAATTACTTGCTTTCAAAGGACAACGGGGATTTGATATTGCCTCCAGCACTCTGACTGAGCAGTACCAGACCAGTCTTGGCCTCCTGATCCTCACCTGTACTCCAGCAGCAGCAATGATCACTTTCTTCTGGTATAAAGCTTTCAAGTCATTAAATTTGTGACATTTGGCTTCTCAGGACTGAGATACAGGCTGAGATTAGCAGAGGAGAGGAGGACACTATTCTAGCTGTCATAGCTGCATTTCCACGAACGGGCAATGGGGGATGCATAAGATGCAGTAAAGACTGCAAGCTGTTGTCTCCATCCCTTCTGTAAATGTGTGGTTTCATTTCTGTCCACACTATGATCCCTTTGGAGAAAAGATGGAGCCAGATGTCTTGGTCCAAATAATTTTTCCAAGTTAAAGGCTTCAGATTATCCAGGAAATTGAATGATTCCTCTTTTTCTAGACCTCAGAGAAGCTGCAACTTGTGGCCTTTCCTATTATTTCAGCCATTCCCATCAAGGGAAGGTGACAGCTCTTCCTCCTGAGCCCAGGAAAGTGAAGATTAAATCTTGCGCATAATCTAACACTCCTGTATTTGGACACAAGTGGAAGGAACTTGATTTCTAGTTTGCCTTCCATCTGCCCTGGGGCCTGAACAGAGCTGCAGGTTTCAGCATGAGAAGAGGCACGAAGTTCCAGTGTGCACATCTGGAATTAAGAGCCGAAAATTGGGCTCGGTGCTGATAACGCTTTATTGACAGGAGATGAAAGTCTTGATTCCAATAACTTTCCGAGCTCCAGTTCCCACTGCTTTATGAGGTGTTACACACTTTGGTACCTTTGAGAGAGAGTTTGCTTCCCCTCCTTCTCTCCCACATCTTTATTGCTTCTGTTCCACAGACTTGAGTCATTAAAGCCTGAAATGCTTCAGCCCAAGAGGGTATGGAAACCTCCTTTTCCAGAGCCCCAGTGAGAAAATGTCAGCAGCCATGTTTTCTGAGTGGGATGGGCATGACAGACCCCAAGACCAGGGTGCTCCCAGCATTGCTCAGCAGCACAACTACAGACTAAAGGCTCAGGTCAAACTCCATTTGCAAAGAGGGCAGCTACCTATGATCCGTACTCAGCTCATCTTCCTTCTGCCTGCTGCTTATCACCAGCACAGGGAGCTCCCACACCACCCAAAGAGGGCCCATGGTGCTGGGGAGGGGGGACAAAGCAAAAACAGAGGATGGGAAGGTAAACTGAATACCATGGGAGTCATGGGGCCACTGTCATTCCTGCACTAGCAGCAGAACCCTCAAGATCTTACCAAGGATCAAACTGATCTCAGAAGGCTCCAAACTCAGGGGGACACCAGTTGCTTCCATCAGTCCTGTCTTCTAAAGCTCAGGTCATCTGCATCCATCGGACTTTGGAAAACCAAGGCAATTATCCGTCTTCTTGTTTCCCCTTGAGCTGACATGAGTTACCACCCTCCTCCTCCATGCTCTAACCATGGGTTGAGGGCTTCCTCCTGCTTGTCCTAGGCTACCTGGTCATTTACCTCACTCTTCTAATGCCGGAAACAAAATCTAATGAGAGTCAGCTGCTGTGAGGGACCCCAGTCCCTAAATCAGTTCTGCATTAGCAGCAAAGGCTCCATGAAGGGAAAGTCAAAGGCTGCAGGCCATTATAATTACAACTGTCAAAATATAACATTGCTCAATTTGGGAAATATTTTCTGAAGGTTTTTTTTTTTTGAAGCAGAAAAATGTGTGCTTGCCTGCAGAAGGGCTTCTGTGTTGGTAAGAATTCCTTTTGTCCTTATATATTAATTTATTTCCTAACAAATACTAGCTGTCCTTAAAAAATCTTGCCTGTGCTTTTCTGGACACTTTCATATTTTCTTTAGATAGGGAAATGTCCCTGCTCCCTGCAGGGAGATTGGACTAGGTGACCTTGAAATGTCCCAACCCAAACCACTCTATGAAATACCTGAAAAAATGAAGTTTGGGGTTTTCAACCATAAATAAGGTATTTTGTCTCAAATATATTGCAATAGGAACATTATCCAGCTTTGAGCAACCTGGACTAGTGGAAGGCACCCCTGCTCATGGCAGGGGGGTTGGAACTAGATGATCTTCAAGGACCCTTCCAACCCAAATCATTCTATGACCATAAGTCACTCTAAGAGCCAATATCTTCAGTTACTCATCAACACATAGTGCTTCTATGGGGTCCTGAGATCTGTAGTCTTATCCCAGCATCTCATCTGTAGAGTTGAGGTGGTCATGAACCGCCCTCCCTGCAGCTCCCCTTAAGTAGGGCAACAGCATATACATAAACCAGAAAAAGATAAAAATAATTCAGATGAAATTATCACATTTTTAATATTATCGCCCTGTGTTTTCTGACAGGCTGTGACTGCAGCTCAGTGATGGCACTACAGAGGCTCTGGTTGTAATTGGGGGCAGGTTGTTCCCCCTGTGGGAAGCTGGTTCAGTACTTATAACACCAGGGTTATCACTGATGTTAACTAACAGCTGTCCCTACGGTGGGACAAAAATCTTATCTCATTCATCTGCTGGCTTTTGCCCACTTCTGTTTTCTGACTTTGGCTCTGAATTAAGCCAAACTGTCTAGGAAGGTATTGTGACCAAAGCCACAAAGCTCCTCGGGGCTTCCCCATTGCTACTGATCATGTCATCCTGATGTTCCCCATCTATATTGCAGCCCCATACTTCCAACGCCCATAGTGGAGGAGGCAACTAAAAGTGGCACAAAATGACCAGTTTACTGGCTGAATTCAGAAATGTACACGCTCCAGCAGTTCTCTTCAATGCTGTTTATCTGCAGGTCTCCCTTATTTGAGCTGAAGATTATTGACAAAAAATAAAAAATAAAAATCATTTGGTGATTTCTTCTCTCCAGAGAAGAAAAGAAGCATGAGTCCCTCAGGAAGGTAACCATTTTGTCCAACTCTTGATGGTACTATAAGGCCTTTCAATAGCTGCCGGCTGCTCCTACCTCTCCACAGAGGTTTGAGTCCAACAACACAAGATTGTCACAAAACCAGACTCTTAAAGGAGGTTTCCCCTTTTTAGAAGGTGCTTTCCAGTTGACACAGACCAGATGCATTTAGGAAATAGATGCCAGCTCTTTGGACTGCTTTTCCCAATGCTTTCTGAAGTTGGGTGGCTTTAGTTTTACACCAGGTATCAAAGAGCAGCTCAAAATTTGGAAAGGTCTCGAGTGCTCACTTGGAAAAGATCCCCAGAGAGCCTGAGTGGAATCCTTTCCTGGCCTTCACAGTTTTTATTTTAAGCTTTACAGCAAGCTTGTTGCTCTTTTCTGGACCTGAATTGTCTCTGGTCTGTCAGCCACATGGTGCAGATGTCTGCATCCCCTTCCCTGCCAGCATTCTCCCAGTCATTATTCCCAAAACCTGATCTCCTTGTCTGAGCCTCCATGTGTTAAGGATCCCTTTGGGACAATGTGATTACTTCCTTCTGCTTGCTGTGTATCCCTTGACAGCTTGTCTGGCAAAAGCCAAGCTTTGACCACAGGCAAATATCAGCCTTAGAACTGGTTATCTTGAGAACTACAATCAGATGGAGTCACAGTGTTTTCATTGAACAAATCTTGTCACCAGAGACAAGAGACGGTAGCTTTTGAACTTCATGTCATAGAAAGTGCAATCATTTACTTTCTGTTCCAAATGACTTCTAATTCCGAATGAGAACAACAATGGCGACCAACAAAACCAGGATGCCTGTAGGCCAGTAAGGTGTGTATGTACTAAGTGAAGGCCTCCTGGCTTTCCACCATGTGAGTCAGCTACAGACCCAGGTATGAAATGTTGTAGCCTCCATTGCCTGTAAAGAGAAGCCTGAGGGAACACAGGACAAGGTACTACATGATAATGGTTGACCTGGGTTAATCACAAAGTATTCTATTCCTAGAATAGAAGGGATTTAGACAAAAAACCCAGCTAGTCACAGACTCAACACCAAGCGATACTTCATCATCCAGCCTAGAGTTAAGCCATGTCCTTGTCACAGAATTTTTATATGTAAATAATGTACTTATTAAAGGGTATAAGAGGAGAAAAAAGTATAGCTATCAAACACAAGGATATTAAATTGCTGGAAGTCAGAGAATTTGTGCTTATCACAGCATCATAGAACGGTTGGGTTGGAAGGGACTTCAAAGGTCAGCTAGTCCACCCCCCCTGCAGGGAGCAGGGACATCTGCAAATACAGCTGGTTGCTCAGAGCCCTAACCAACCTCAGCTGGAATGGTTTCAGGGATAGGGCACCGACCACCTTTTTGGGCAACCTGGGCCAGGGTCTCACCACCCTCACCGTAAAAAAAAAAAAAAAAAAAAAAAACACTTTCTCTCTAGCCTAAATCTCCCTCTCAGTTTAAAACCATCATCCCTTGTCCTAATGCAACAGGCTAAAGATTGTCCAGTTTCTCTGTAGGCTCCCTTTAAGTACTGAAAGGGCTTAAAGTCTGGCCTTTTTCACCCTTTCCTAGGTATCTGTTATGCAGCTATCAGAAGGTGGCAGAGTGTCAAATGACCAAACAGTCCTTTGTACATTTAGATCATGTTGTGTTACAGCCAATATTATTCTTTCAGAGGACCTTTCTTCTATCTGAAACTTGCTTCTTTTTTCCTCTTTTCTCATACCCTACCACAGCTCAAGCAAGAGAGAGAGGTTGCAGTTGGTGTACTGTGGAGATTGTTGGGGATCATCTCTCCCAAGGCTTTTATCTCCAGAAAGCAATACCCCATCTCACGCTGCTTCTGCCTTCCTTTGCATTGCACCTACAGTCACATAATACTTAATTCTGGACAAGAGTTAGGGAAACTGCACTCATTAGTATGAGGTATTCCAGGTGCAGTTATTTTATTAAACACTGAACTGTGATTTCAGTTCACACAAAAATAACTCCCTTAAAATACTAGCATCAACTTGCTGTTTCCGCAAATAAACGTCTCAGTGAAGAAAAATTAGGCATAAAATTGGTGAATCTTGGACAATTTTGCATTGCATACCTTAGTTCTCCAAGACACCACAAGAGTCTCAGCTCTGGTGTGAAACATTCCCTTTCTTCTGGCTCAAAGGCCCACATAGAAGCAATTTGTTACACCACTTCAAATGAGCCACAGGTACCCACATGCCTGCAACAGATTTCACCCTTTGCGACTGGGATGCTCAGAGGTGAAAGCCAGGAGCACAAAGGGGAGCATTGCTGCACCTTCACCACGGCTGGCTGCCATCTCCTGCTCCCTTTTGACAAATGGGAAACACCCCGAGGCAAAATTAAGAGGAGCCCTGTTTATTTTGGGACTGCAGATTACTGTCAAACTTGGAGACAATTATTTCCATTGTGGAAAATGTGGCATTAGCAAATGAGCAGTTCCTTCTGCCTCAGCTTTGTGTTTTGCTTGTCTCTAAGGAAGCTTTTTTTTTTTCCTTCTTCTTCAGCACAGGCTTGAATTAAGCAGGCATAGAAACATTGAAATACAAATATTTGTAAACTAAGTGGTTTTCCTGAACAAAGTAGATACAGATGACAGACAGACAGCCCATCAGCTGCAGCATCTCAGTGCCTGTCGCACAACAGTCCCTTTGTTTGGTGTCTGGGGACCCACAGAGGCATCCTGGGGTGGTAGTGCAAGGGGGAGGTGGCACAGTGGGGCTGTTGGGAAGCAGCCAGCACCAGGGAACAGCAGCAGAAGAGCCCAAGGATGGAGGAGGCAGAGCATCATTTTCATTCATAAGTACCAAACTGCAAGGCAGCAAGGGCCATAGTAAAGCTAATGATAATTAGAGAGCCCAAAGGTGCAGAAGATGCTACAGAGGTGCAGAAAATTACCTTATTGATGCCTGATGGATTTGTCAGGGGGGTAAATAGACCCTGGCATCCTGGCTGGGAATATGGGGAACAGTGTGGATGAGCAACTTCATAGGCAGCGACAGCTCTGGACAGCTCTGGCAGTTCATCAGGTCATGAGAGCAGGGCAGAAGTGTTCTTGCATTATGTCTTTCTGCCAGGGAAAAATTTGTTCTCCATATCGCAAATCTTCTGAAGGATTTGGTAAAAGCTTAATTAGGAAGAGTTTCTTGTGCCTCAGAAGGTCAAAATTGAGGTGGGTGCCCCTTCTCAAGGACAGCCAGCAGCTAAAACCCTCTCTGGGGCTATAGGTAATCCAGACTCAAAGCCCTTGCTTAGAGTAGGTCTACGCACTCCCCACCTCTCTCCAAACCTTGAACAGATATTTGCATTAGCAGTGGTTTTCATTGAAAGGATTTGAACAAGCTCTAATCCATCACGAAGAGAAACAGAAAAAAAAAAAAAAAGTCTTGAAAGCACAAGATGGGAAAAACATTTCTTGCCCACCAGTGTGTATTATCTCAGGCTCATACTCACTAATGCAGTTTCTGCCCCACGTCACTCACCTCGATGGCAGTGGGTTCTGACTGGCCCCAAGGCACCACAGAACCTCCGGCTGCTGTGGAGCTGCATGTGCCAAATGCCAGGAGCATGCCAGGTTCGGCTCTGGTGGCTGTTACTTTTCATTCTTAATAATGCCCCAAGGATTTTGTTACTTTCCATTGTTCGTTTCTGGGGGGAACTGCACTGCCAAGGTCCGTTCACTTGTTCTGGCTTTTTCTGCAAAGGCCCGAAATGCCTTTTTTTCCTATTTGTTCTCAGAACGAAAGCATCTCTGTAAACGGCACGTACCAGCTTTCCACCCTCCCTGTGTCTTAACCACAAATGTCTGACTCCTGACAGCTTCTCTCCTGCTAACTCAGTCTTTCTGCAGCGGCTGCTCGCACTCTCCCTGGTCTGTCTGTACAGCCACAATGTCCACAGGCAGGACACGATGGGGAGGAAGTAAGTCTCCTGGTACAGGGAGAGTATCTTCACGGAGCAGCCTTCCAGGACATCAGGATGGGCATCCCCATCCACACGGACCCTCTCCCCCAATCCATGTGAAATATATCCTGTGCTAAATCGCCTGCTGCATTACTGAAGGGGGCACTGATGTATTTGATTAGTAAGGAAGCTCTGAAGGAACCCATCTGTCTCAGCATTTGGGTGGATATTTATCTCTTTCATGGGTTTCTTTTGTGCAAAGGAATCATTTACTCTGATGTGAAATAATACAAGATCTGGCCTCTTTGGGGATTTCTGCAGGAAGCGATCCTCCCTGAGCCTCATTTTAATCTCCTATTGTCATAAATCAGGAATAACCGCAAGAAAGTCAGTAAAATTAAGCTCATGAAAACTGATGTACAAGGCTTGGGGCCTCTGATCTCCACCAGCAATGGAGATGAACTCACCCCCCAAATCTCTTCTCCCTCTGTATACAAATGCAAGGGTCTCAAATGTGGCTCTGAACCTTGTATGCTGGAATACAGCATCCAGGCTTTAGGAAGTGGCTCCTCACATAGCTTTACTGATCAGGCAGAAGGAGGAGATATTAGGAGCTATGAGGGGAGGAAATCTCTTTCTGGGGGTGGCTCAGGGCAAATCAATAGAAATAAGAAATTCTATTTTTGCAGAAAAAACTTTCAAACCTACTCTCATCCCAACCAAACTGCGGCACCACACTTCCTACCTGCATCAGTTAAAATGATGGGTATGGATCAGATTCACCGAGGAAATTTAAAGGATGTTTCTGCAGTACCACAGCAGCCCATTTCTAAAATTTGTGTGACAATAAGAGCTCCAGGAAGCAACATTTTGGCTTCCGTTCTGTATACCCATCAGATATGGCTGGGAAAAATGTTTTTGTTTTCTTCTTTTAAAAAGTGGCTAAAGTCTGAGCTCAGTTTTTCAGATTTATTTCAGATAAATGGATTCTGATTAAAAGCTATATTTAATTGGGCCTGCCAAGATAAGAAAATATTTCAAGATTTTGCTCTGTTGGAAATATGAATTTAAGAATAGACAGAATTTCAATCTGACTTGCCAGACACCATTTTTTTCCATTTGTTTCCCTTCAACATTTTGTCTCGGACAGTAAGAGTGGTCTGCTCCCTTTCATAGCTGGGGAGATGCTGAGGTTTCGGACCACACAGGAAATACCCCTAATGCCATTCCTTTTTGCCTTTCTTGTGCTTCCACATGAAGGTTTGGCATGAGACCAGGCTTAAGAGTGAAAATGTTGCCTGTCTGTCAAAGTTTTACAGTTCTTCCAGTGATGCCTGGGCACATTTTCGTGTTAGAGCTTGGGAGATACACAGAGAAGTGACCTTTCTGCTTTCATAACTTGTATAAAGGCACTTGTGAACTGCTTCTGGCAGCCCTGTATGATGGAAAGCTGAAATTCCACTTGGAGAAAATTTCAATTTTAAAACAGCTGTTATTCTGAGTGGAAGCAAAAAGACCATCTTCATGAATTTCCCTTGGAATAAAATGCTGAAACATTTTGATTCCTATCGGTCAATGCATCATATTCTGCTCTGCTTTGATAGCTTCAAAACACAAAAGCAAAACAAGGATCCCTCAGCTATGCCCTCATTCCTGCTTCAGACACCAGCCAGGCACAGGAAAGCCTTGCTCTATGCAGCAGATCTGCTGCTCATGGAACACCAGTGTAACGGTAACAGCCCAACCTTGTTCCAGCCTGTAACAGCTGGACATTGACCCTCTGCAGCCTTTCTAACAACCACCTCCTTCTGCTGGGTTTGCTCCTCTGTACAAGAGTACAACTGCCTCTCCCGATAGTCTCAAGATGCTAAAAGGCTTAATTAATCCCATAATACTACCTGAATAAGGGCAAACCCTACCAGCTAGCAACCATCTAGTCCAACTACCAACCATCTAGTCCAACCCCCCTGCAGGGAGCAGGGACATCTGCAACTAGATCAGGTTGCTCAGAGCCCCAGACAACCTCACCTGCAATGGTTCCAGGAATGGAGCATCAACCACCTCTCTGGGCAACCTGGATCAGGGTCTCACCGCCCTCAGTGTTAAAAATTTCTTCCATCTCTCTAGTCAGTCCTCCTTCTTTTAGTTTAAAACCCTCACCCCTTGTCCTGTCACAACAGGCCCTGCTGAAAAGCCTGTCCCCATCTTTCTGATGGGCCCCTTGAAGTACTGGAAGGCTGCAAGGTCTTCTTGCAGGAGCCTTCTCTTCAAATAGCTATATTTTTTAAAAAAACCTAGATTAAGAAAAATAAAGTGACTGCTGACACAAACATCTGAGAAGAACATCTACCAATACCCATCTTAGGCTTTTATAAGCTACCTTCCCTTTACGTTCACTTAAAACATCCCAGCAAGCACATAAGGAGAGCAACTGTGTTTCCCAGCTTGTGACACCCATTTCCTCTCCTGCCTCACTCATCAGTGAGAGTCCCAGCATATTGGGGTTGGAAGGGACCTCTGGAGCTCCAGCAGGGTCACCCAAGATCACATTTTACAGGCAGGTCTGGAATGTCACCAGAGAAGGAGACTCCACAACCTCAATGGGCAGCCTGATCCAGGCTCTGCTACTTTCACAGTGAGGTGAAGGAGTGAAGCCCAAGACCCCACACCCCTGGTGAGCCCTCCCTCTTCAGCCCTGCTCTGAGGGGACAGGCTCAGCAGCAAAGTCAGACACTGAAGGAGGCTCCATCTCTTTTGTGATGGCTGTCATCAATTTGTTCCTCTCTAATTTCTTCTCCCTCCCCCCTCGTTGCACAGACATCAAGAGGCTACGATAGGCATGTTTGAATAAGACAAATGAACAAAGACATTCCCCCTGCATTTCCCACTGGATAAATTACAGATGGGTCTGAATCACACCCACCCCCCCACCTCAATTCAGTGCATCCTTATGTATCTGCTGCTGTTGCTTTCCAAGATGCAGGATGAATATAGCTTTAAATGATTAGCTGCCTCATGTACTACCATGTCTCAAAGCAACAGGGGGTAACACATGCAAAGAACAGCCCATGCAGGGAAGTAGAGGAGGGCTGAGCACTCAGGACTCTCTAACAACTGTGGTTTCTTTATAAAGAGCTATAAAGATGGTTTTAATGTACTGTATATGATGCAACAGATGCAGGATGCCTCTGGCAAAACTCCTCTCATCCAAAACTGACTGAAGGCAGTTTGATGATTTGCAGGGAGCTACAGATCCCAGAAGGCAGATTGTACGTACCTGTCAGCTGGTCATTGAAGCTCAAACTGGCCTGGGAAGAGATTAATTAGTACTGACACCCACATAGTTCTGTGAGCTCAGGAACAGTCGGCAATAGCAGAATTTGGTGCCTCTGCCCCACTCTCCCACACTCTAGTCCCAGCCCCACTGGATTTCAAGCTTATTCTCACATGTGCCTGACACCACACCAGTTGTGTCTCCGGGCTTAGCAGGAGCAAGATCAAGCAACAGATCTGGGTCCTGTCTGCTGCCAAAGATGACCACAGCAATGTGAAGCTTGCAATGACATTGATAAATGCAGGGCAAGAGCACGCTCAAGGGATAACAAAACACGTTTGAGGAAGCCCCAAGGAACACATGGAAAGTAAAGCAAGAGGCTGCGGCCTGTCATCCCCCAGAAATACAATGATGCTTCAACCTCAGAAGGTTTATATCAATTAGGAATAGATTTAGACTGAGCCTTCAAATCCCAACCGTGACACAGAGCTCCTGCCCCTTTCCTTTCTGTAGCAAGAGCTGCAAACACCCTTTTCCTTTACAAGTACTTCAGAATCTAATCCTGGTTTACACATCATGATAACTGTGATGCCAACCTTCATAAATAAGCCCATTTGATTTAATATCCCACCTGAGGTCCCATCTATAGGTTTTCCTCAGCTTCTTTTGCTCCCTGATGCCTGTTCCAATTCCTCCACATTATCTGGCTGCAAAATCCTTCCCAAGCTCCCATAAATGATTCACTAGAGACAAAAGTTCACACAGAAGCCCAGAGACAGCAGGCATTGCAGGGGAAAGCAGGAGTTTTTCTTTCCTGGGCAAGCTGTGCCAGCATCTCACCACCCTCAGAGTGAAGAGCTTCCTCCTAATTCCAGATCTGAATCTCCTCTCAGTTTGAAGCCATTATCCCTTGTCCTACCACTACAAGCCATCATATAAAGCCCCTCCCTAGCTTTCTTGTAGGTGCCCTTCAGATACTGAAGGGCCACAATAAGGTCTACACAGAGCCCGAATTCTAATCTATTTTTAGATATTTGCCCCCAGAATCCCATCAAGAACTCAAAACAGAAAGCTGTGCATGTCTCAAAGATGCAACCAGAACTTGTTTTTGTACCAGACTGGTAAATAAGTGGAGTAATCATAATGGTGATCTGGCCAGGAGTGACCAAACTTCCACAAGCCCTATATGAAAATGTCCATTTGTCTGGAAACCACAATAACCCTGGTAGTGCTGAGTGGGAGGATCTCCAGAAGCAGCTTCCAGACAGGAGATTATATTGTCCCCAGGGCTCCTGTTATTCCACAAAGATGGCAGCCAGCCGGACCTGGGAGCAACATGGCATCTACGACAATGCAGTGGGGTTGGTCCCAGCATCCCATGCTGGTTTGCTTGCTTCCTCTTACTTCTGCAATTCAGACTTGAGGAACCTTCCTGTCAGCGCAGTCCCACTGTCAGTCGCAGGACATAGCCTCACATGTTAAGGGCACCTAATGTACGGTGGATCACACCCCCAGTAGCCTGGGAACCTGTATCATAGAGGTCTTTCTGTTTGAAAGGAAGTGTACCCAACCAGCAGTGGCCAGCAGGTCGAGGAGAAACTCCCTGCAGTGCTGGGTCCAGCTCTGGAGTCCTCAGCACAGGAGAGACAGGGACCTGTTGGAGCAGGACCAGAGGAGGCCACAGCCATGATGGGAGGGCTGGAACCCCTCTGCTGGGAGGCCAGGCTGAAAGAGTGGGAGTTGTTCAGCCTGGAGAAGGCTTTAGGGAGGCCTTCTTGTGGCCTTTCAGTACTTCAAGGGGCCTGTCAAAAAGATGGGGACAGACTCTATCAGGGACTGTCAGGACAGGACAAGGGGTGATGGTTTAAACTAAAAGAGGGAGGCTTAGACTAGAGAGAAGGAAGAAGTTTGACACTGAGGGTGGTGAGAACGTGACCCAGGTTGCCCAGAGAGGTGGTCGGTGCCCCATGCCTGGAACCATTCCAGGTGAGGTTGGTTGGGCTTCTGAGCAACCTGCTCTAGTATTCTTAAATTTATCCCATCCCGAAGGTAACCCTAAATTCACATGTTAATAAGTATCTCCAGTGCCAAAAATTTTCCTAAACTAGAACCTCCTGCGTGCAGCTATTCATCCTTCATTTCATGTGTCATTTCATTCCCATGAACAAGATGTTATTGAAGCCAAAAAATCCTATCAACACCAGCCTTCTTCCATTCCTGAGGACTGGGCAAACTCCAGCTTCAGCATTTCTTGTCCCAGGTGAGTTTGGTTAGGGCTCTAATTCTACCTGCTCTAGTTGCAGATGTCCCTGCTTCCTGCAGGGGGTTGGACTAGGTGACCTTGAAGAGTCCTTTACCACCCAAACCATTCTATGATTCTGTGAACCAGTCTGGAAATGACAACCATCAGATGTCATCCCTGAAGCTGCCAAGAGTACATACCATCTTAGAGCACCTTACTTATCTCTTTCAATCTAAAACCAGTGGCAAAGCATCTTTTACCTAATACTGCTAAATTCAGCAATGGCCAGGACTGGATTCCAGACTGATGATGCCAGTGGTTGATGATGCATTTACTAGTGCTTCATAGAGGGTACACCGGTCACTCAGACAGATCTCTTCATACTAGCTTACATGGAAATGCAGCTATAAACACAATAAACATTTTCCTCACCTTAATTTGCCAGGTGACTAATTTCAAGGTGGATGGAGAGTAAGAGAGGAGAAAGAGAGTCCATGCACTGAAGGAGGGCAGTCAGGAGTCAAGAGAAGCATGAGGCACTATACTGAGAGCTGACGCAAACGAGGGAGCTGTCTGTAAACTCCCAAATTAGACCAATCATGCTAAATTTATGGGAATGAAAAAAAAATTCTGCATCCATTGCAGTCTCCTACCAACTGTAAGCTTTGACAGTGCCATTTTCATACTAGAGGGGGGAAGTTATGTACACAGTCACTTTATCTCTTCCCTTTCACTGGGTGTCAGGTCTCAGGCAAAAGCGTCACTTGGTGGTAGGACTTACCCTTGTCTTAGATAAAACTACCCCCAAATAAAATCCTTGTTCTATAAGAAGAGGTACTGTGCCTCCAATAGCTGACATTGAGACTAGACCAACACCTCCCAGGCTATCTGAAACACGACAGGTGCCATGTCAGCTATGCACTGTCATAAAGAGTTGCCCTAAGATCTGAGATAACCCAGATCAATCAACTCAAGACTGTTTTCCTAGACACCCTCCCACACACTGCATAGTTTTGGTGCAGTGTGAGAAGCCTTGCTCCTCACCTTACAAAGAGTTATCTATAGCACTCAGGAACACAGGGGGTTACCCATGGCAGAAGTTCAGACTGTGACTTTCTATGAGGCTGAATTGTAGGATCAGAAACTGAGAAGCCTGTCCCATCTCAAGCAGGGACCAAACTGCCTGTGTATGTTTAGCCTGTACCTGAAGCTGAACTACAGCAGTTGTTCTATCACAGCCAGGAAGGGGGATTGAGAAAAGGAGACCCACAGGTTGAAATGATAACAGATTTTACAAAACAGCAAAAATAACATCAATACCAATATAAAGTTAAACTCATCCCAGTAAATGTGCAGCAGTCACAATAGCCAAGAAAACAGACTCAGAAGCAGGATGGTGCATAAGACTCTCCAGCAATAAGGAGAAGCAGAAGAAGAAGAAAGGGGAGGAGCTCCCCCCCTCCCCCTTGATACTGAGGGTGATGTTTATGGGACACACCTGTAACCATCTAAGGGCAGCTGCGCTGGCTTGTGCCCCTCCTAGTTTCAGCTCCTGGATGACTGGAAGCTGCTTATGGCCTGCACACCACGGCTGACCCAGGATTCCATCCCAGCCAAACCAAGACACTGCCCCACTGTGCTTCTCTCCCCTCTCCACCCACCTGGCACCCTGGTAAGCAATATGGCTACCAGGGTCTGCAGGCACTGGGAGATCCCTGTGACACCTGAGAACGGTCCCTGTGGTCCAGAAAGCAATCTGTCTGGAAAAGCACCATTAAACCCAGTGAAGAGGGTAGAGAGTGTGTCCCAGCACTGCCAGCATATAAGATTGGCCCCCTCTCCTACCACAGTGCAAACCAGGGTCCTGCAAACCCACAGATTTTTATTGGCCAGGAGCTATCCTGCCCAATAGCTGAGTCTGAAGCGTTGGGACAGGATGTAGGGACCTAGTGTGTCCCTTTAGCCTCCAGAACTGGACAGAGGGCCAATGAGAGCAAAAATGCCAGTCTTCATCCAAAGCTGCGTCTGGAGCTGTTCAGGCACATCTTTAGCTCCCAGTGACAGACTATGAATTCATCTAGATGATTCCTTACCCAAACACACCCACCCACCCAGGTACATTATTTAGGAGGCTGTCTCAAGCCTCCCGAGCATGTGACATCAAAAGCAATTCAACCTCAAAGTGTGATGTGTTCAGCTCTATGCACCATTCTGGATGTGTGTATAACAAGGTGGATGCTTCTGAGGAGCTCATCTGCTCCAGCTTCCAATTACACACGCAGATGTCCCTAACTCCTCATGAGCTGCTTTTCACATGGCTTTTGCAGCTATTACAAGATCCCACCAGGGTGGGACACAGGCAGAATGGTTTCTCCAGGTCCAAAAGCATTACAGATCCTCAAAGAATTGCCATGAGTTGCCTTCTTGCTTTTTTCTAATCTGCAGCCTCTGCTGCCCAACTATTTTTGTGCCATGTATACCAAGTAGAGGGGTATTAAAGGGCAAGTACAAAGAAAATAAAGGAATCACGGATTTTTTTTCTTTATTTCTTCTGAGGGTGCAAACTGCAAGTCTCTGTTTCCCTGATTACTGCACTGTCCCAAAAGGGACAGATGAGTGTAAAAGTCTCATTCCAAAGCAAGGGAACTAGTGTGAGTTTTGTTTCCTGCATTATTCTCATTTCCATTCTCCAAGTCCTGATCAGAGCCAGAAGAAAGCCATAGTTCCATAGCTTTTAAACTAAAAGAGGAAAATTCATACTAGAGAGTAGGATGACATTTTTTAGGCTGAGGGTGGTGAGACCCTGGCCCAGGTTGCCCAGAGAAGCAGTCAAGCCCCATCCCTGGAACCATTCCAGGTGAGGTTGGCCAGGGCTCTGAGCAACCTGCTCTAGTTGCAGCTGTCCCTGCTCCCTGCAAGGGGTTGGACTAGGTGACCTTGAAAGGTGCCTTCCCACACAAACTAGTCCATGATTCTAGTTATAGAGAGCTCCTGTTTCCCCACTGGTGAGGACAGTTCTCCAGCACTTTGTGAATTCTAGTACTCACGGATCCAGAATTTACTTTCTGTTCAATATGATGAGTGGATTTATGCAGGGACTGGCAGGGGACAGGTCTCCCCCTCTGCCCTCTGCTCCACATGCACCACCCAAATGTTTTGAGGCATATGATACATGGCTATGCAGTCTCTTTTTACCCTAGCCCAGCACCTCCTCAGTTCATAACACAGCTGGGTCCAGCCCTGGATTTTCTCTAAATGCTGCTGATCCTGCCAACATTCCTGCTAGCAAATGCATTTGCTAGAATCCTTGTGAAAAACCAGCATGACAGGATGTGGACAAAGCCAAAGAGAAATCAGTTGTGTTTTCAGGCAGAGCTTGTGTTTTCTCAGCCCCCATTGCCATCCTTGCTCATGGGTCTGTGGCTCACTCTAAAGGGGCAAGAATCACCTGTAGCAGGGAGCAGGCTGTGAACACAGACCAGTGAGGCAGCCCCAAATAGGAAGATGCCTGGGATGGTGCCTGGGTTTGCTCACTCAGCCTGGGCCTCTCACAGATGCTCCCAATGTGGAACACATCACAAAGAGAGGCTCAGCATCAGGTTGGTGGGCAGGGCAGCTCCAGCGAGGCCCTGCCAGGCAAGGGCGAAGGAGAGAAGGGGAACTTGCTCCCTCTAAAGGTTTTTGCACTGAAAATTCTCAAAGTTATGAGATAGTTGCTCAGCACCACAGTGGGAGGGTGATGGGCCAGCTGTGAAATTCCCTGCTCCTGGTTTTAGAAGTTTTCACCAAATCATCAGTATTTACCTTCTTTTTTTTTTTTTTTTTAATTGCACTCATTACTCCAAATACAACTAAGAAAAAAAAAATAATGATAAAAGCCTGTTCCCTGGATCTCAGTTTTCCCCTGTAGGACTGAAGGACTGTGACAAATGAAAAATGCTGTAGTGATAACGTACTGACAAAATCAACAGCAGTAACAAACCATTGTAACTAATTCAGAGACACAGGCTTACCTCTTTTTAGTCCTGTGGTGTGGAAGCAGCCTGCAGAAGAGCAGGTTTCTCTGCAGATCATAGAAGTCTTTAGTTTGGAAATGTTCTTTAAGATCATAGAGTCCAACTCTTACCCTAGCACTGCCAGGTCACCACAAAACCATGTCCCTCAGCACCACATATCCACAGCTATAAAACCCCTCCAGGCATGGAGATACCACCACTGCCCTGAGCTAGGGCTTGACAACCCTTGTGGGGAAGAAAATGTTCTTCATGTCCAACCTAAAGCTCTCATCCTAGATGACTCCCTTGCAATCCTACATCCTCCCCTCAGTGTAATCTTGTGGAGGCAGTGGCCTTTCCACCCCTGCTGTGGTTTAGATGAGCTTTTCCAGGGAGACAGTCTCTCCTGGGAACCCACCAGTACAGACAAGCCTTCAGGGGCCAGGGCAGGTATTCCTCCATCATCTCGGTGCTTCTTGGGGCATTTATCCCAGAACATGCCTGTCAAGGGAGGGGATGCTCTTCGACCCCTTCCTAAAATGAGGACTTGCAACAGGGGATAACAGATGGCAACAGCGGCAGGGCAAGGAACAGAGCAGCGATCAGACCTGTGAGCCATCCTGCCTCTGAAACGTGGGTGACACCACAGAGAATTATCATGTAGGTCCAAAAAAGGACAGCATCTTAACCCAGGGTTCAGCTAAAACCAAAACCAAGCTATCTCTGAGGTTCAATGAGTGTGGGAAACTCTTTCATTTCCATGCCCTCATGCGGTTTTTGTTCATTTGGTTTCTTCTTTTTTTGTTTTGGTACCTCAGGAATAGCAGATAGATCCAGCTGGGTTAGGAAACAGCATTGCCAGAATATTCTAAGAAGATCATGAGTTATTTCTGTCCCAAGCAAGAGCTGGAAGTATCTGATATCTCTGAGTGCCTGGAAAGCCTGTTCTTGTAAGAACTGAGCTTCACACTGCACACTCAGGAGGGAAAGATTTCAGGGATTTGGAAAAAGACCTGATGGCCAAAACCAACAGGAACTTCCATGTGGTAGTATTGAGGTCACCCTATCTGGGGTCACCCAGGAGAAGGTCACAGCTAAGGAGGACTCCTGAGCTACCACAGCTCTTGGGCACCTCCACAACTTTGCAGTGGCTCTTGGGTGTCTGCTCCTTCCAGGAACCACCCCCTCTTCTCCTGCTCCCCCATTCAGGCTCCACTCTTGGGATTGTTTTTTTCCCCTCTGACAAAGCACATGCAGATGGTGCATTGTCTGCCACAATCAAGGGGCTCAGGTGAGTAATGGAGAATGGCAGAACTTGGCATGTACTTGTTTGCCTTAGTGCAATTTCCCCATAATTGCACTTCCTAGTTTCTCAGCATCTGCGAAAGATCAGCTCGTGACACAGCGAAATCAGCCTCGTGCTTTTCTGGAGTTCGCAGCAGGTTAGCAATCAGGCATCCTTCTTTTGGCTTAAATCATTTTGGAAGGGTGGGGAGAGAACCACCCCGTTTTGGTGCGCAGTCAGTACTGGCTGGACTTTAAAGCCCAGCAGGCAAAGCACAGCCTGTCAAACATCTTTAGCTCAACCCTCTGGTGTTGCTTTTCCATGGTTTTGTTTTTAGAAAGGTATTGATGAATCTGGCACAAGTTCTTTTTGTTTGGCCTGAGGTGAATTCACCGGAAGACTGAACAAGGGGGGGATCCTGGAATAGAACGAAGCCAAAACTTGGTACTCAAAATGTCTCAGAGGTGCAAAGAACAGGCAGAGGTTCTGCAGACGGACAGATTTACTGTGACAGGCAAGTCTTTCTTCTCTCTCCTTATAACCTCCATTTCTTTCCTTTAGACACAGGGATGCCAATAACACAACAGAGAAAAAGTGAGGAACAGAACTAACTTTAGGACTGAGATGGGTGACCTCCCTGGTCACCCGAGCGAGGGCAGAGTTAGACTGTGGTGCCGAGGCTGACAAAGAGCAGTCCCTACCTCAAGGAGCCTGCAGTCGTGATGATTGGAAACAGAAAACAAACCTTGGAGGTTTGTGGGGAAATACCTTCGGCTCCGACAATCCAGGAGACAGCTTAGGATCGTGCTCTGTTATTTATCAAGGGTTGCAGGTTTTCATACTGGAACAAGCATCTATTCTTGTATCTTCCACAGTACATTTCAGATTTCTTCAAGTTGCAGCATTAAATTGAGTTGCTGGAATAAATAATATGGCAAAATTAAACTTGGTTCTAAACAAATGGGAGAGCAAGGTTTAATTCTCTGGAAAATCTCAACTTCAGTGAACATCTTACATAGCTCCACAGCAGTAGCCACTATTCAGCCAGGCAGCATTACCACTTTTTCAAAGTTTCTGCACCATTTTGTTCCTTATCAACCTCTCTTTATGGCCCCTGAGTACTCTCAAGGGGTGGAGGGGGGGGGTAGTTTAGGTTCCATCTTGTTTTAAGATAACTAAATCTCCTATTTTTTCAGTCTGCTTTCCAGGTCAGACAAGTCAGCCATTCCTCTCCCCTACTTTAATGAATAGATTTTTGTCCATTTGTAATCAAATTTTAAAGGATATAATCAGCTTAGTTTAGGCTCGGAATAAAGCCTTATAATAAAAGGGTGAATAGAAGCACTAAAGGACAATTTTTTTTTTCCATTTTTGTTTTTTATGATGTTGCTTTTGCTTTCAACAGAGATGAAACCAAGGCTGGATCCAAACAACAGTAACAATGTTGTAGACTTAAACTAAACAATACCTGCCTGTGGCATGAGAGCTGCATTAAACTGCCAGGAGAAGATTTCAGCTTCATGATCCAGACAGAGCAAAAGGAATAATATAAGCTTACAGAAAAATACTAAAAATGTGGAGGTTTGGTGGTGGTTTTTTTGTTTTTTTGGGTTTGTTTTTTTGTTTTGATTTGTTTTTTGTTTTGTTGTTGTTGTTGCTGTTGTTGTTGTTGCTGTTGTTGTTGTTTTCTTTTAATTGGCCACAGCTCAGAATTAGTTTTGTTTATTTTCAGTTTGGTCTTGTCTTGTTTTTAATTTCATTAGAGACTGTAGCTAAATACACACCTTTTGAGTCATACCTCAGTGCCTGCTCTGATGCTCAGGGTCCTCAGATGGACATTTTTGGCCTTAAAGAAAGCACAAGACTGCAGCTTGCTGTGGCTTTTGCCAGTGAAATAAAGGCTAACCAAAAACTACTGTCTTAGCAACAGAGGGCTCTTCTGTATTCTGAATTACATCAAGTAATTTGAGCTAAATCTCTTTCCACTTGAGTTATACTGCAGACCTGCAAAGTGATACCCAAACCACTACTTCATCCAAATACTCTTCCCGTCCGATGAGTAGCAGGAAACAATCTTTGCAGAGTTGCCTACGTTAATACTGAGCATCTGGGTATGCCTAAGGAATGATGCTGCAATCCCTTCTAAAGCCTCCAGTTGCAGGAGGGGTGGGGAGGGAGTTAACTCTTTGTCTGCAGGGGATGAGATAAAGCCCCTGGATGTGCTACAGCACAAAGCCTGGCACAGTCCTTCCAGCCTTAAACAAAAGCATCAGCAGGGAACAAAAAAGGGAATTAAAAAAAAAAAAACAAACCTGAGTGTTGGAGGGGTTAGAAATAAACGGCCCACTTGACATTTGGTATCGGCACAAAGTGCAAAGTGATGTAATACCAGAAAACAATGAGAACAGCAAGAGAGGGGTTTCACCTAACAAGATTGCCATGGGAGAAGGAGTTGTCTCCCAGGGATGATATAGTTCTTCCTGTGGAGCAGGAGACACAGGGGTCCAGGGCTACCTGCTGGATGTCACCCCAATGAAAGCTTGTGGCAATGCTCCTACTGATTTCCAAGAGGACTGGATCTGGATCTTACCTCTTAATTCAAGGAACAGAGTGAAAAGACCCTTTGATTTTGTCAACAGATTCCAAAGAACTAACATGGAGGGGAACAAGATGTGATGATGTGACAGCACTGTAGCCCAGACAGTGTCACAGGAGGAACTGCTGAGCTGGCCTCGGCATCCTCCATTGGGACAAAAATTTTATTTTACCCTCTTTTCCTGCCCTTTGGGTCTTCCTCCCACTCAAACAGAAGGCTGCCATGACCACGGGGGCTGATGAAGGAGGTAAAAGATTCACTATCTTGCCACTGCTAGTAACTAGCAGATTCCTCCTCATCCATGTAGTTCTAAGCACCAGGGCTTGGATAGCTGGCCGTTGGACCCTGCCTGCTGCACTCCCACACGCCCCACATTATAGATCAGTCTGTCCTGTTGGCTGCTTTAAAGCTGCCAAACTAAAAACCAGGTCCAGGTTTCAGACAAAAGCAGCAGTCAGTCAGGATTCCTAGAAGGAGCGGAAAATTTTTAGAGGTTTCTTCCATTAAAAAAGGGTCTCTTTTTCATCTTGAAGGGTTTTTTGGTTTGTTGTGTTGTGGTTATTTTTTTTTTTTCTTGGTGAAAATGGTGTAGTTTAGGGCCCTCTTTTATTGGAAAGCTAAGGATTACTTCTAGTAATAACAGGCTATTGTTTCGGGGTTTCTTTGAACAAAACTGATGAAACACAGGGTATGGACTTGGAGGGATATTGTATTTTTTCCTTTTTCCCTTTTGGCTGTCAAGTCTGCACTTTTTTGGCTCTGAAAAACACCTCATCCTTCTGCCTTTCCCTCAATAGAAAGAAGAGATTTGGGATGGAGTTAGGGGGGGAAGAAGGGAAAGAGGTTGGAATGAAAAATAAGAAATTGAAAAAGTGTATGTAAGAAATTAAAAACCCCACAAAACTTTTCAATCTTGCAGAACAAGCATGACCTCAAAATTGCCTTTCTCCAAGTGCTTTTTTGATGAGCAACACTGCTCCTTGCTGCCATGGCTTCATTGCAGCTCAGCTAGGTCAGAGAAAGGAACCCTGTAAGCTTCTGGTCCTCTGCACATCCGGCCTTGAGCACATTGAACCGTGTCATGATAATGGAGCCACATCTGGGTGGCTTCTCTTCCAGCCCCTATGCCTCGCTATCATCAGTCCTGAGTATGTGCACTGAATCCCAACCATTTCAGCCAATCCACAGATACCGTGCACACTTGTGTGGGCGTGCAGAGCTGTACCGTTGCCATGGAAACCGGCAATGGATGAAAAGACTGTTGAGACAATTCCTAGCACCATCACTGCCGAAGTATCAAAGGATTTGGACCCCCAGGATGCCGCGGATCTGTGGTGTTGACTGTTCTTGCAAGTCTATCTCAAACATTCAGTATCTGTCCTGTTTGTTCCATTCTGTTCTATCGCTGCTGCTTTGCTGCTGCTTTCTCTTTTGAGAATTAAAGTTGCTTTCGGTATATGGCATTAGACCTTGTTTGTGTCTTAATCTCACTCTTGGGATAGATAGCACTGAAACCTCCCTGACATTGGATCAGGACAGCATGTTTGCTGAACCTGGTTACCAGAAAAAGTGAGGAAGAGAAGGTGCTTGCATCTCACCCTGGGTCTGAATATCATAAAAGTCTTTCAAATGGCCTGTTTGAAATCCCAGATCAAAATAGCCTTTAATTTTGCAGAGAATCCACAGAATCATAGAATCATTTTCGTTTGAAGAGTCCTTTAAGGTCATTGAGTCCAACCATTAACCCAGCACTGTCAGGTGACCACTAAACCATGTCCCTCGGCACCACATTTCCATGGCTTTGAAACTCCTCCAGGGATGAGGGCTCCACCACTGCCCTGGGCAGCCTGGGCCAGGTCCTGACAACCCTTGCAGGGAAGACATTTTTCCTAATATACAACCTAAACCTCCCCTGGCACAACTTGGAGGAAAAAGATGAAGGAGGTATGTCTGAAATGAGAACTGAACAAAGGGTGGTGAAGCAAGCCCAGGACAGAAACGAATGCCGGAGTCTGGGTTTGTGCATAAACAGACCCAAAGGAGGCTGCATATTGCCCAAGTCCTCGCTCTTGGCCAGAAACACCCAGAAAACTGGCTATCCTGGCCTTTTTCCATCCTTTCCCAGGCTAGGTTTTTGTGATCCGTTTCCTCAGCCACTGGAAATTTGCTATAAATACCAGGTACTGAGCAGCCGTTGTATACTAATATCTTCTAACCACCCTTTCTATCTGCCCAAGGCTGCAAATGATGTGAAAATTGTATATCCCAGTCCCAGGCCTTAGTAGCTATTCGGGGTTTTGGCCACATGTCATTTGTTATTCTTGACTTATGCATACGTTCTTCTTATTTATTTTTTGTAAACATTTGTGTATAATTATTCACTCCAGAGTTTCCATTATCCCTGGCTCGCAGATGTGGCAAAGCTTGTTCCCTCCATCCAGGAAAGAAGGTTTTGGGGTTTTTTTCAACTACTGCAAAATGGGATCCTGACAGATTTCAATCTGCTGCTTCCATGTCCATTCTTGTGATACTTCAGCTACCCGTGGCAAGAGACAATTAATTTTTTTAATACAAACCAGAAATGGGCCCAAGCCACGTATTTCACATCCAGATCCAAATTTGGGGCAGTTCAGATTTGGCCTGACATTTTGGGTTTGGGCCCAGGCCTGACTCTCCTTACGAAGCAGTTTGACATTTTCAGTTCTGGGAAGCTCCCCTCCCCGGTGCAGAGCCACCCCCGGGGTCTGGCCCTTCACTGCCGAAAGCTCTCCTGCTGGTCCTGGGTTTTGCAAAAGCCCCCGCCTGTCATTACTGCAGCTAATTCAATTGCTGCAGTGACGGCTGCGCGCCTTCCGTGATGCTGCTGTGGCAGCATTTTGGTTCCTGAGTGCTAAAACCCAGACAAGATGGGCTCTCGGCAGCTGTGTGCTGCTCGTGCAGAAAAAAAAAAATAAATAAACAAACCCAAATCAAATGGTAAGAGTTCTTGGGAATTCAGTTTATTATAACCTCCGGCCGTCTGCCCGCAGCTGAGGCAGGATGTTCAGGGTACAGGACACAGAAGCAGGATCTTGGGGATCAAAGCTCCGACCTGTACTAAAACTTTAGTATATGGCCTTAAGCATGTTACTCAACACATCTCCAAGGTGAGGAGAAGGTGGTCAAGGTGGGGTTGTTTAGCCTGGAGAAAAGGAGGCTCAGGGGAGACCTTCTCACCCTCCACAGCTCCCTGAAAGGAGATTGGATCCAGGTGGGGTTGGTCTATTCTCACAAGGAAAAAGCAACAGGACAAGAGAAACCAGCCTCAAGTTGTGCCAGAGAAGGTTTAGGTTGGACATGAGGAACAATTTCTTCCCCACAAGGGTTGTCAAGGCCTGGCCCAGGCTTCCCAGGGCAGTGGTGGAGTCCCCATCCCTGGAGGGGTTTCAAAGCCATGGAGATGTGATGCCAAGGAACATGGTTTAGTGGTGACCTGGCAGTCCTGGGTTAACAGTTGGACTCAATGACCTTAGAAGTCTCTTCCAACGGAAACGATTCTGTGATTCTATGAAAACTACACCATTTTCTAGGCATCAACCATCTCTCCAGTGCAAACAATGTCTCCTGCTGTGTTAGTACAATGCAGCACTGATCTCCACTGCTCCAATGAGCTCTTAATTTCAGTGTAATTAATTTCCATTAGCTGCTGGAAATAATGACCTGAGCTGTAGTTCACATTGTGATGAACTGTGTGTCTCTCTGGAGAATATTGTGCTTCTGACCCACCTTTCTTCTGGCTGAGCAAGCTGTCACTCAGCACTTGACATTTGTTTGGCGGAGTTACTTCTGCATGTGAATTTTCAGTTACAGTTTTATTCAATTCCGGGCTTTTTTAAACAACTCTAAGTCTCTTCTTCAGTCATTTTATAAGGAGGTCACCAATAGAACTTGATTTTGCCATAAAAGGGCTGAATTTGGTTTTTTAATTTATATTTGGTTCAAATATAACACACAAACACACTATCCCTGAAGTTTAATCATTTGTTCTACAGATAATTTTAGATGGATACACCATCACACTCAGCTTATAGCTCATCTCCTTTCTCCAAGAGTGATGTGCTATAAGGAGCTCATGTAAGCAGAGCTCACCAAACTGAAAATCAAGCTGTCAAAGCAAAAGATCTCTTAAACATCACAGTTAAATACCATCACAATATGCTTTTCTCTACAACCTCACCAACAGATGATTACTGCAGCCTCTGAAGGGAGAAAACTGACGTACAGTGAGATGGGGTGATGGATGTGCTCAAAATGACATAGGATTTTTCATAGCAAAGCTCAGAAAATCATAGAATCATAGAATGCCCTGGATTGGAAGGGACCTCCAAAGGTCACATAGTCCAACCCCCCTGCAGTGAGCAGGGACATCCTCTAACTAGAGCAGGTTGCTTAAAGCCTCATGAAGCCTGACCTTGAATGTCTCCAGGGATGTGGCCTCCACCACCTCTCGGGGCAACCTGTTCTAGTCTTCCAGTATTTAAGAGCTCCTCGACACTCTCAGTCCTTGTCCATGAGATCATCCTTCCTTTGATCTTTGATACACACCATCCATAGGCACTGGAGTTGTATTTGGAGATCGCAGAAGGATCCCTGCAAGTATTTAGCCTAATTTTAGCCCTGACATCAACTTTCAGAAGATCCTTTTAAGACAAAAAGCCTGGAAGCAATGACACTGCAGTGAACTTGATGGAATGGTGCTGGCTTTACCACAGGCTCCAAACGGGCTCATAATGTCTGAGAGCATTCATTATACGAGGCTCACAGAAAAAAACACATGTACAATACAGTTCTTTATAAAGAGAGGCTTTTGTAAGTCAAATGCTGAGGAGCCTCATGAGATTCCTGAATAATCCAAAGGGAAGTACTCAGAAGTCTGTTTCTCGGGACACGGAGAACCCCTCTGGAAAAATGCCACAAAGATGAGACCCTGGGGATGGATCAACCCTCCCTCAGGTCCTGCTTATGAATCAAGCTGGTTTTTCCATCCGTATATTCTTCCATGAAACATATCCCCTCTGGATCCAGTGCACAGAGCGCCAAGGAACAGGAGGAGAGGGGAGGTGCCACCTTTACTCAATTGTGGTTGTTTCATCAGCTCCTGGCAGCCCACTTGCAAGCCACAGTGACACAAATGAGTTAATTTCCATGGCATACTGAGGCTAATTGGAAACAGCTCTCAGGCCCTGTAAAGCTTTAAGCTGGACTGGGAGTGATAATTGCTCACCTGCTGCATGGGCCTGTAAGAGGCAGCGCATTAACTGGCACATGGGGTTTTATCACATCCCTGGGACAGGAGGAGCTTGGACTCTTTCCAGCACCCATAGCACCAAATGCAAGATGCTGGATTAGGCCTGTGGTTTATAGGCACTCAGGCAGGGAGAGCTGGTGACGTGGGGCCAGATTCAAGCTTTCTTCCTTCTTGAAAGCATGGAAGAGAGATTTAGTACTGGGTTGGTAGGGTAAAAGTACTGATTTTTGAAAGCAAAATGAGCCTAAGCACTTCTTAAGGGTCTAGACCTCTCTAGAGTGTGCTAGAAAGAGTCTCAGTCTGTTTATTATACATTTCATCAACTCCTAGTTTGTAGCTACTCATAATTCTCCTCTATCTCCTTTTCTTTTTTCTCCACTTTCTTTTCTTTACTGAAACCCCAGACATTTCTCAGAAGATATAAGCAGTACTTTGCCTAAGAATGGGAGAGAAGATTGATTGCTGTTGTTTTGGGGGGGTTGGTAGATTGATACTATGGAAAGCCTCTATTTTTTGAAATGCTGATCACTCTCTTTCTGTACCCTGGGTGGGAACAGCACTGCTCATCTCCAGAGCCTGAAATCGTGGCTATTCTCAGGAAAGAAAGATTAGAAATAGATGAGAATTGCAGCAGGATTTCACTAGGGGCTGAACATGAGAGAATAGGAGAAAATTATTAGAAATAACCATCAGGGGGATCCTGGTACCATCATTAATTACTTGTGTTCAGACCAAGTCTCCCAGCCATGTTCTTGGATGACCATAATATGTTAGTGCTAATCTGGGCTTTTACTGAACGGGCAAACGGGTGGCTCAGGCATGGGGTAGCATTATTGTGGCTTAATGGCATCAGCTGAGCTGTGACATTCCAGTATTTCCTGATGATAAAGTCATCTTAATGCCCTCAGAAACAGCAGCAAGTGGTGTGGCTTTTCAAAATGACCAAGTGTCTACACCTTCAAATCACTGAAAATTATTCCAAAGAAAGAATTTAAACATCCATCAGTAATTAAATCTGTCAAAACCACCAGGAAACCAGGCTTTTTTTTTCATAAGGTTCTTACCACTTCTATTTCTGATCCCGGTCTTGAAACATAAAGACAAAACCAGGCTAACTTCCAGCCTTTTCCACTGGTGCCTTGACACTCTGGAGCTGAGCCAAGATCCAGAAGCTCAGAGGCCAGCAGAAATGTAGTGATGAGTATGTGCCAGGGGCTTGAGACTGTATTAGATTAACTTGAGCATGAGGAAAGGGGAAAACGTTCTGAGCTGTTCTGTCAAAGTGAAATGGAGCATCCTTTTCCCTGGGATCTGTCACAGCCTGGCAGTCCCTCATTAATAGTATGTTCCCATCAGGGGTTCACCACAGAAATGTGGCTCTTGGGAAAAGCCAGGTAACTGGTTTCTAGCTGGTGGGAGCTAAGAAGGTGCTCTTATCTGATACAAAGTGGAAATGGCTTCCTTCTAGCGAAGGTGTTTAAGTAGTTCCTAATGGAAGCAATGCTGCAAGGAGAAAAAGGAGTGTCCTGTGATTATTCACAAGTAGGAAATGTTTTATGGCCCATGAACTTCTCAGGAATGACACGTTTTTCAGGTGGTCTGACTGTCAGATGCCTGATTTTGATGGATGATGCTAAGCATGGACATAATCACCATCTTGGTCTCAGAACCAGCCAGTAAGATATGTTAAGATTTTCCAAATGTTCCTCCAACAATAAAAGGAAATGTAAAGTTAATCAAATTGTCATGAGAGATCAGAGCCCAGCAAGGAGGGACTAAGACTGACATTTGAAGTAGAAGCTCTAATAAAACAGACGGCTGCTTGCTGATCCTGTCCGTGCTTGTGTTTAATTTAAACAAGTTAACAATGAATGGATTTTGCAGAGGAGAGGCAGGGGTGCTGTCGAAATCGATGTATGTACCAGCCATTTAAACAAAGCAGAGAAGTGGTAAATCTCTAGCTGCATGCGAATATCAGGCCTCAGCAGAGAGGTTCTACAAACACCTCTGTTGGCACATTTGTAGGCCGTTCTGCTCCCTGCTCTACCTTACCTGTGGTTGCTCACTGCCCGGACAGAAGCTGGGTGAAATTAATCCCTGGTGACTTTAGAATGATTCACTGCATTGTGCTCAGCCAAATTAATTCCAGCACCTAAACACCATCAAGGAAGAAAAAAAAAAAAAAAGGTAAGGTGAGCTCACCTCATTTCCTAGCTTTCCCATTCCACGTGTGGAATTGGTGCATTCAAAACAGTGTGTCCAGCAGGTCAAGGAAGATTCTCCCCCCTTTCTACTCTGCCCTAGAGAGGCCACATCTGGAGTATTGTGTCCAGTTCTGGGCTCCCCAGTTCAAGACAGACAAGGAACTACTGGAGAGAATCCAGCAGAGGTTACAAAGATGCTGAGGGAACTGGAGCATCTCTGTGCTGAGGAAAGGCTGAGAGCCCTGGGGCTGTTTAGGGGGAGAAGAGCAGACTGAGAGGTGATCTGATCAATGCTGATCAACAACTAAAGGACAGGGGTCAAGAGGATGGGGCCAGACTCTTTTCAGTGGTGCCCAGTGACAGGACAAGGGGCAACAGGCACAAACTGGAACCCAGAAGGTTTCATCTGAACAGAAGGAGAAAATCCTTTGCTGTGAGGGTGACAGAGCCTGGCCCAGGCTGCCCAGAGAGGTTGTGGAGTCTCCTTCTCTGAAGAGATTCCAAACCTGCCTGGACAATGTGATCCTGGTCCCCCTGCTCTGGGAGAACCTGCTGGAACAGGGGGGTTGGACGAGATGATCTCCAGAGGTCCCTTCCAGCCCCTACAAGTCTGTGATTCTCTGATGTGTATGGCTTGAGCAGCCATTTCTTTCTGAAGATCTCTTCCACTCTAAACCTGTTGGACACAGGGCTCCTGGGACTCTCTTTGTAGAAACTATTGAACGATATTGAATGTCATGGCCTTGTCTGCTGTGAGTGGTAGAGACATGACCCCTTGTCACGTATCTTTCACATTGAGATGGATCATTATGTGCCAACATGCTTTTACCACCTAACAGTGTTGCCATGGGAGTTGGAAGGAGGTCACTCCGGGCATGGCAAAGCCACAAAGCACAGTTTTGCTCTTTGGGTCACTCATTAACACACACTTATCCCACTCTGTGTTCCCTTACCCCAGAAATCACTTTGTCCACATAGGGGACATTTCATCCTGAAATCCAAGCATTCATTTCCTAAAGAAACCCTTCAACCACCATCAGGTGGCTATGAATTTCAATCCATGCTGCCCTCCAGGCACCAGTCAGACTAAGGGCCTGGACATGAGAAGCTGCTCTGTTATCCATTACTCATCCCCCAAGCCAGCCTACATCATGTTTTGTTCTGGATAAATGCAATCAGGAGGCAGAAGCACTCCTTCTGCTCCCTGATGCCTTTCATTAGATCCCACCTTGCAAGTGTTGGTTCTGCTGCAGGGCAGCCAGGAGGTCAGGACAGGCAGCCAGGGTGGCCGTGTGGTTCAGACCCAGCCCATGGGCCAAACAGATGAAGTGTCTCAACCCGCCGCTTCCCGCCGTGCCCTGCAGCAGCACGGCTCCCTGGCCACAAAGCCCTCT
Source organism: Megaceryle maxima (assembly GCA_024605025.1). NCBI lineage: Eukaryota > Metazoa > Chordata > Aves > Coraciiformes > Cerylidae > Megaceryle > Megaceryle maxima. Next base: position 50,330 of record JANHGN010022663.1, on the reverse strand, counting down.
CTCTGTGGCCTGCCGGGTGACCCTTGCTTGCCTGCCTTTCTGCTCTTATTCTTCTCCACAGTTCCTTCCTTTATCAGATTAACTTCAATTAGTGAAATCAGAATCACATGGAGCAGGGAGGAAATGCTCCAAATGCAGCGGATTTATTTTCGGCCAAGGGAAACATCAAGGTGTGTACAGGCTCGGGTGAGGTTTTGTCTAGAAAACCATCCATGGGTGCGAAAGCACCAGGGGATGTGAGTGTGTGAAAGGGCAAGAGAAAAGCCAGTTTGTCCTTGGCAAGGTGTGCGTGCAAAGGAGCTGCACCCACATGGGGGACGTACAACCTGTGCTGGCTGACACTTGCATGAGGGAGGCTGCAAATGTTCTAGTGAATCCCTTGTAGGCAGCATGAACCAAAGGCTAGAGAGGTGCTCTGCAGCTCATGTCCCACAAAACCCCAGGAGCTGGGCTATAAAGTGACTGAAAAACACCCATGTGTTTTTCACCCATGAAAAACAACATATGCGTGAAGCATGGGGGGAAACGAAAGTTCAATAGTGTGGCAACATGGTACAGGGTAATCTCTGCAGGGAGATCTTTCAGGAAGTTTGACAAACAGCAGACTGAAGCAGAAGGCTGGGGTGAAGATGACCTGAGCTCTCCTCCTGGTTCTGCCCCAACCCTGTCTCCCCAGAGGGTTTATCTGGCAGCCAGGGGATGTGACCATTGCCATCAGCACCTCTCAGCACTGGGCTTGTGTCCCACTAATGCGCCACCGGGGCTGCCACGTAGCATCACGATCTTTCCTCACTCACATTACCATTGTGTCTGCCCTAGGACCAAATCTCTGAGGGTTATTTGTCTCTCTCATCTTTGGGCCTTGGAGTGACCACCCAGCCACACTGGCTTCCAACAAGCGCCCTGAAGTGCTCAGCAAGTAAGATCTCACCCAAAAAACTTTCTGGAGAGTTGCTGAGCCAGGGCTTCCTAGCTGCACTGCTCCCTTCCCATCTAGGAGTCCTCAGTGGGAAGCATTCAATGAGATCCTCTGAGGATAAGGAGACGAAACACTGGCCCAGGTTGCTCAGAAAGGTAGTAGATGTCCCATCCCTGGAAATATTCCAGGTGAGGTTGGCCAGGGCTCAGAGCAGCCTGTTCTAGTTGCAGATGTCCCTGCTTACTGTGGGGGGTTAGACTAGATGAACCTGAAATGGTCCCTTCCAACCCAAACCAGTCTATGATTCTGTGATTCTATGAGTACCATTTTATGGCAAAGATCAGAAGGGATGTGTAAGAGAAGTCTCCCTGTGTCTCCTCAAAATATGTGGCATCTCCTGAAATGGATGAAAACATCCTCCAGTGACAATATCCAGTGGCAATCAAAGCCAGTGAGCAAATGAGTCGCCCTGCATCTTTTTCAGTTCATTCTCATGTCTTTGCAGAGCTATCTGATAGTTCATCTATCTACTATTCACCTACTGCTGGCAACACTGTCCAGCTACTGCACTGAAGAAAAAAAAGTGGCTTAATCTCCCCTCCTTCTCATTCCTTTTTCAGTCTATTTTGCAAATTGCTTGTTCCCCTTTGCAGTTCTGCAGCACCAGCTTTGGGGCATGCACTGCTCTTCCCCTCCAAGCTCCTCCACAAGTAGTCAGCATCCTGCCCACCTCAGACACCCAGCTGGTAGGCTGCAGCTGTAGCACAGGGCAGGAAGGGAAATACCTAAATAAAAACATTCAGAAGCTTGGAAGGGAGACGATTTTGGTGTCATGGACAAGACCAAACAGTAAGGCTGAAGGAAATCTGAGCCTGATTCAACGTCCATTAAATGAAGGATGCTGTGAACAGATACTGACAGCAGCTCCTTGTCCTTCTCAAGGTTTAAAATAATTTATGAGACCTCTAGTGGCTCTGGCTGCCATCCCCACCTCAGCAGGCACTTGAATCATGGAGGATGAACACCAGGCATCCAAACTCTTCCTATCTGCAAGGTCTCTCTCTCTCACTCTGTCTCGCATGGGGTTCAGAAGAAGACAGTGGCCCATAAAACTGAACAAACATTGCTGCTGATCATAGAAACAGAACCATTTAGTTTGGAAGAGATCTTTCAGATCACCAAGTACAACTGTTACCCCATCACTGCTAGGTCATCATTAAAGCATGTCACTCAGCACCACATCTACACAACTTTTAAATCCCTTCAGGGATGGGGATTCCACAAGTGCCCTGGGCAGCCTGGGCCAGGCCTTGACAGGGAAGACATTTGTCATGATATCCAACCTAAACCTCCCCTGGCACAACTTAAGGACATTTCCTTTTGTGCTATCACTTGTTCCTTGGGAGAAGATACTGACCCACCTGGCTCCAACCTCCTTTCAGGGAGTTGTGGAGAATGAGAAGGTTTCCCCTGAGCCTCCTTTTCTCCAGGATGAACAACCTGAGGACCCTCAGCTGCTCCTCATAAGACTTGTGCTCTACAGACTCTATCACCTTTGTTGCCCTTCTTTGGACACACTTGAGCACCTAATGAATAGCTGTGGCTTCTCTTGGACACACAGCACCACCATAATCTCTTTAAGCAGAGTCACAGGGCTCAGGCACACAATCAAGCAACTTTCTGCACACCGGCCAAGCCATCTGGCTTCCCCAAAACCGCAGCATCTCTGGGGGCCTCCCCAGGGCTTGAGCTCCAGGCAGGGAGTGTGAGCGAGCACACACAACCTCATCTGAGCGTTCTCTGAGGGGACATGCTGGCCAGGAGAGCTCAGCTGATGTACTGTAATGCCAGCAGACATCCAAGCCCTACTCACAGATTCCCCACCACATAAGGCCATGAGCCTTTCTATGCTCGCTTCTATTAAGGTGGTTTGTGGGCCTCTCACAGGTGCATCTTATAGAGGAGGGCAGCAAACTGCCTCTGGCTTCTCCCAGAAATGCATTCCAGATGTATTAGAGTAGAGCTTCCCTTCAGAGGAAATACATGTTTTCAGGTAGAGCCCCGTTTGTGAAAACTCAGAATACTTCCTACACTGATGAACAAAAGCATTTGTTGCAGCTACTTGTCTTTTTGACCTTTCTGTTTCCCTCCAAACTTTGTGCAACTTGCTAACACAAATAGTCTTAGTTTCTCCTTACCATCCCCATTCATAAGGTTCAAAATGTCCTTGTTGCTGAGAGCAGCTTCCCTCAATGTCTCTCTGTCCACAGACTTTGAAGCCTTTCTCCTTTCCGTCTCCGCTGAGACACCATCTCCATACCCTTCTCCTGACACGTGTTCCTGGTGATTAAAACAGTCCCTTGCTTCTTGTGCAGATAAAATTATTCTTTTGCTCCATTCAAGAGCTCTCCTTGACAAGTTTCTGACAATAACATCAAATACTATAGATTTTAGATTATTTTTATGATCTGTGTGAATTTGATGTTGAAATATGATCATGTATCATGAGCAATTTCCTAGGCTGTCACCATTCTGAGTTTGAGTGTGCTCCACCAGCTCTCTTAATGCCATGACAAAACTATAAGAAAGGCTTTAAAATCCACCCCCAACTTTGAAACTGGGACCTAAAATCTGTGTTTTTCACATCATAGCAGAAGGCCTTCCTCCCACTTGAGCTTGACTTGACTGTCCCATCGAGGGCTGCCCAGAAGAGCACTGATATGCATGGACATCTTGGTGGGAGACCAAGCTGAGAGGTGCAGCTTTGCCCTGTTCATCACAGTGACAAAGGGGTGTTAACGCATTTGTCTGTAGGCTTACAGTTGTCATTTTTAATCGACACAGTGCCACCATTTGAGTAGAAAAAGTCAAACAATCTGTTTATCGGGATCCTACCCTCCATTCCACGTGTCACCAAATACCAAATGCTCTGGTTTCTCATAGACAGATGCTTTAATTTTTCCATTTTTCACCCTAACCACTTCCACAGCACCATGGTAATGCTAATGCTGAAGTCTGTCAGTGCAAGGGCAAAGTAAAAGGAATGTAGCTTAATATCCAAGCAATTAGCACAAGGGTTATTGTGCTGAAGGCATTATTCATTTTTAATTATCTGAAGCTGCTGAAAAATTCCTAGGACTGCCTCCAATCGGGTGCATGAATCAAAGCCCACACACAGAATGGTAGCATTGGCAAAGGCAAGAGGAGATGCCCTTGGCCCACTCTCACAGAAACTTTCTGAGACTTCTTGTAGCAGTTGAGAGCCAGCTGCTTGCAGCTGAGACCTGTTTGTTTCTGGTGGGCATGTTCCCGAGCTCACCATAAGATAACGAGGAGGAAGGAAACAGGAAACGTATCTGTGTGTTCAGTTGCATTGGTTAATTTGGGCCATGTTTCCTCTGATGAAAAAAAAAAGATAATGGCAATAATAACTTCTGAGTCATGTTTGGGGAGGGAGAGTTGGAATGGGGTTGGATTTTTAAAGTAGAAGTGCCATCTCCAAGTTAAATATACTTAATAGGCATATTTGCAGGGTGTTTAACTGAACGTGTATATTGATTCACCACACTTGAAAGCCCAATATACATTAGGCATGTCAGCTTCCTGCAGAGAACGCAATAAATTCTGTATAATGCAATAAATCGAAATCAAAAGAGGAATTACAAATCTGGTTTCTTCTGTCAAGGGCAAAGCAAAGAGGGCAGTGTAGAGAAACAAGGAAATGTCTGGGATTTACTTTTCTAAGTTTATTGAAATTTAGCTTTCTACTTCCTCAGGATTTTTCTCTTTCAGCTGAAGAGGGGAAAGGCTCTAGCTCCTTTGCAGCTGCTTCTTTCAGGGCCTGCCTTTGTGGGCTTGATGCTCAAGGCCAGATGGAGCAGCACCCCCACAATATCTGTATACACTCCTGTGAACAGAAACTAATGCACGGTCTGCTTGACACAGTCCTGAGGAGCTGCTTAGGAAAATCAGCCTCCCTAGCCCTAAACACTGCTCCTAGAACAAGATTTTCTGGGGTTTGTCTGCAGTCTGATTCCCACCTCTCTCTTGCACCACCCAGCTCTCTGTGCAGGAGTAGAACTGCCTTTGCTAGCTGAGATATTCACATATTTTCTGCTTGGAAGAGAGGGCCATCCTTGTTCCAGGGCTGGCTTGTCCAAGGAATGTCTCTGAAACCAGGTGCCATTAACAGTCTCTTCCCTGTCCCATGACTCTGTTCTGATGCAGTCCTGAGCACCATTTGGGTACTTTCATCCATGGTGGTTTTCAGAGAGCAATACACGGATCAGCACGGTACATTTTGTATGGGTTAGGAATGAAAGACTTCTCCTCCAGTCTGGCTGCAACAAATTCCCATCCTCCTTTGTTCTTTGGAGTTAAAATGGACACATGTAATTAGCCAGCTCTCCAAGTTAACAGTCTTGCCATGTTCCCTAAGCTGCACCCTCCTTCTGATCTATATGCCTGTTGCTGTGCCCTCTGTCTCCAAGATCACATCAAGACATGAGAAATTGTGTATAGAACCCAAACAATTTTCATTTTGGTAACCTAACCAAGTCCTATTGCTAGATGGAATAATAGGGATGAGATACAATTTTTTCAGCATTACAGAAAGTAGACTTTGGAAAGGGATGCCAGTTTTGTACCTAACTGGGAACATCAGGGGCTCTGACCTTTTCATGTGCATCTTGGGCAGAAAGGAGAAAATTTCAAGGTGTGATTTAAGCAGAATGGAAAACGTTTAACTCTCATCCTGCTTTAACTCAGCACTATTTTAACCGGAGTCCATTAGAAATCTGAAGCAGCCAACCAAAAATATACATCCCTTGAGTCATGTTCTCTGAGTTAGCACGAGTAGCATCGTAACACGTGTGAGAAAAAAGGCTGCACAGCACCCCAACTCATTAATACTGTGAACACAACACAGGAGAGCGCTGGGACCATTTTCTTGGCCCAGTTGGTGCCAGGACACTGCTTACACTCAGCAAGCACAGCACTGGGGGTGATGGGAATAGCAGGACTGGAGGTTACACCAGCAGCTCCACCACTGCGTGTGGTAATTTCTTCTCAGGGATTATTGTGAAATACAAATAGTGCTGGGTTTGGGGAAGCAGGTGTTAGCTTTTACTCCATTAAACAGTGGAAAAGCACTGGCTAGCTTTTACTTTTTTTGAAGCAGCTGTTTGAACAGAGTGGTGTTGTTCCAAACATTCTGCTTATAGGAACTCTCTTAACCTCTGTTTACCAGACAAAACGTGTCCTAGCATGTCATTTTAGAAAATGTCATCTTTTCAAATGGAACTGTTTTGAGGCTTTTTCAGCACCAAAAAAAAAAAAAAAAATTATGGCAAAAAATTTTGGTATTGGTAGTGAGAGGGAGGAAAGCAGTATTTCCTTAAAAATCAGATTTTAACTTGCTTTTTAAAAAAAGATTTGTTTTTCTGGACTGTTGAATGGGGTACATCTCTCTAGCATTGCAAGCCAAAAAATAGAGAAAAGACACTTTTTCTAAGAATAAAAAAAACTCTCTTCACCATTCCAGAGGAAATTCTTAGTGACAATGAGCCATAGTCTGTGAACTTAAAATTCCTTGCATTCGAAATGGTTTGATTTTTTTTTTCCTTATGTTTTACTTCCAGCTCTGACCACCCACAAGGGAAAGCAAAAACAAAGAAGAGTGTACAGCTTACACAAAAAGATTCCTGAAACAAAGGACCATTTATTAGCTGTACTGATTATGAGGTATCTCTTATGACAGTTTCCAGAGTGTGTTCAGCACTGTAGCTTGGAGGTCAGAAGATCACATCAACATTACCAGTTCAGGGAGGAAATCTCCAACATCACTGACTCAAACTGAAGAGTCAAAACCCAAAAAATACCAAATCTAAAAGGCAAAGCTTCCCCCACCCCTTTCTAATACTGAAACAGGAAATACAGCCAATTAAAGTTTTAAACATAGAAAAACATTGCATTCTGGTGTGACCATACAGGTAAACTTGAATTCCTAAATCACACTCCACTGCAATTCACCTGAGTGTCCTGCAGAGAAGAAATATCATTTGCACTTGAGAAGCAAGTAGATTTGCAAAAATCTGGTAAGATTGTCCTCCTATCTCTATGAAAATATCATTTCTGCATTCCTAGATTAAATGAGTCCTTGATTTGCTAATATCACTTCAAATTTCAATGAAAAACAATGAAAAGACCTGCATCAATGTTTAAGGAGTCACCTGCATCAATGTTTAAGGAGTCACCTGCCTGAAGTAATAGTTGTTATTTTGAAAGAGTGGTTTCTATCCAAGGCTTTATAAACCACTATCTGTGTTCTGTGCTTTCAAAGTAAACTGCTGTGGAAAATAACTTTGGTCCTCTGTGATGGAAAAATTAGGTAGTGAGGGAATTCTTGGGCCTGGTTTGTATCACCATTAAAAAAATAAAGAATGGACCAGTGATAGCTCCACTCCTCTGGCATGGGTAAAAGGACTCTACTTTGATATGTGATATCGAGTGATATTTCCTCGTAGGCTCCAAATCAGAGGAGTTCTTGTTAAACTGTTTGAGACGATCAGCTGCAGAGCAGTGGGAAATCCTGCTTCAGAACTTGGAAAAGCCAAGGTTGAAAGTTTCATCTTTTGCTTGTGTTCAGTAAGATGAGCAATATTGCTTGCTAGGCTTTCTCATATGCCAAGGACATACTCTTCGCTTTGTTATTTATCCCAGAGAAGGCCAAAGGACAAGGGTGAAATGAGGAATAATCCTCCTAGGTAATGAGGACACTGTTTGGGTGCATGAGTGATACCTTTGGTGTAAGAACAAAGGCAACTCAAGAGAAATTCCATTTTTTCCCGAGTGAACAAACAATTCATGTTACTCTAACTGGATTATTACACTACAGGACAACTTGAGTAAGAGCCTAAGTACCAATGATTCTTAGTTTTCTCTCCATGCATAGATTGCTATTTTCAAATGTTAGGTCCTGTTTGCACTGTTACATTTCTTAGGACTCTGCTATATAATATTGTTGTTATTCACCTCTGACAGAACTTTTGGATTTCGGATACAGTGGAACCCATCTGAACAAAAGGTTTCATAGTTCCTCATCACTGTTCTGCTGCCCCGACTTCGTTACCTTTGGCCCTGCCTGAGACTCCCAGCCTTAAGGGGTGGCAAGCTGATAAATCAGGCCAAGGAGAACTTGAAGCTGCAGCAGTGCAAATAGTTGTGATCATTGTGAATTTAAGGTGGGGAAAATGAAAGGAAAAAATGCTAGGTCCAAGGAACATCTAAGTTATGAAGTCAGTGTCATCCAAGAAAGAAATCATGGGACAATGATGCATTGCCCACAGTCCCATGATCCATGGGACACAAGTCAAGACCAAAGATCTACTGCCCATCTTAATCATGACTCTTACATCCAAGTATGTTCTGAGAATTAAATCAGGAAAGTCCTATGGCTACTGGTAGATGGGCAGGTCAGGCAAGACAAGCCTGGCATTGCTTTAACAGTAGCACCTTCTGGACCAGCTTAGGACTCTCTCTATCCCAGTCTTAGTAATCACAGAATCACAGAATATCAGCATGGTGGGGATTGGAAGGGACCTCTGGAGATCATCTCATCCACCTCCCCAGCTCCAGCAGGGTCACCCAGAGCAGGGGGTGCAGGATCACATTGTCCAGGCAGATTTGGAATCTCTCCAGAGAAGGAGACTCCACAACTTCTCTGGTCAGCCTGGGCCAGTCTCTGTCACCCTCACAGCAAAGAAGTTTCTCCTCCTGTTCAGATGAAACCTTCTGGGTTCCAGTTTGTGCCTGTTGCCCCTTGTCCTGTCACTGGGCATCACTGAAGAGTCTGGCCTCAGCCTCTTGACACCCACCCTGTAGACACTGATAAGCATTAAGATCCCAGAAAAGGTTACAGCAACGTGATGTGCAAGATGAAGGTGCATCAGGGTGAAGTAGCTGCCAAATAATTAGGTTGCATGAGATGATCTCCAGAAATCCCTCCCATTCTGAGATTCTGTGATTGATTACGTGAGGGTATTGGGCACCTTTCCTTTGAGGTTTCCAGAGAAGCTGCAAGGCCATGGCTCCTCTCACTGCCAGAGGTGCGGTGGAGTCCAGGTCCCCCAGCCTGCACCATCTCTTACACCTCATATGGTCTGCTGGCATGCAAAAGAAGCCTTTTTGTCCACGACACCTGGTTTAAAGAGGCTGATGGCAACAAGTTTGTGAATGTGTGTTTAGATAGATGCACAGCACAGAAGAACATCCAAGTAACAACAGCAGAGAACATGCAGTTGGACACATGGTGGGCATGCAACAGCTAAACCTAACATGAGGTGACAGCACAGAGGAGCAGACTCTACCACTTTCACCCCATCTCACCCATAATTGCTCATGCAACCAAGAGCTGCTTCTCCTCCTGTAGCCCCAAATGGCTTGGCACTGGCATTACCCTCTGCCCCAGATGCCCCAGCATACCACTCACATCCAACCATGCTGCTCGCTTGCCCCGGGACACACACGCTGATGCAACACAGTGTTCCTCCAGCCCCATCCAGAGCACAAGGTGAGAAAAGCCCTCTCCCCACCTCTGCCTGCCCAATCCCAGTCCCAAGGAGCTCCAGGGATCCACAAGTGTTTGGCACCTGCTGCTTGCCCTGGCTCCCAGCTGCTGCCTGGCCAGCCCTGCTCTCCCCATGGGCTTTGGGAAGCAGCCGCTGAAAGGCAATCTGCCTGACCTGATGCAAAAGGGATTTCACTGGTGTTAGGACACTTGATGACAGGGGGGAGGGAGGATTGAAATGAACTCCTTCCATCTTTCTGATGCAAAATGAGTGCAGACACATTGCTTTAATATCTCTTTTGTAATTCATTTCCTCCAGTAAAGACTGAAGACTTGATGCTTTATGTGCCTCTGGGTTTATGCCAGCAAACTACTTGCAAACTCACCCATCTGGAGTAGACAGGGGTCATTAGTAGTTCTGATCCAGCTCTTTGTATCCTCTCCAAGATGGGCATTAGCTCTGTGTGAGCACTGAGAGCTAACCTCCTCCTCTAAGAGGTGACTTAACTGGTTTATACCACAGCCTTTTCCTTTTCTCATCATTAAGAATTTGTCTTTCTCAGGCTGTGTCCTGATGTCTTGTCTGCCACCAGTAAGGAGCCATAGTTGAGTCCGTGGATAAGAAGGGCCCCTGCGTAACCTCACAGTGACAAATCTCAGCTGCTGCTCACAGTGGGCAGCATCAACACCTGTACTTAGAGGCTCAGCACGGATCTCTGCAAGGAGGGAGGAAACTGCTTGGGCTGGAAGGAGGGTCAGTTCTGCTTGAAATGCACCAGCCAGCTCTCACCTCCAGAGGGAAACCCAAAGACCAAGGCTCAGGGATTGTCAGGGCTCCTTTGCAGAGCCTCCTTCCCAGACATTTTAGGGGGCTGGCTTTCCACCCAAAGCTAAGAAATCCTTGAGGCCAGCATATATCTTGGAACGAGTAACAGGCCAAAACCCTCTCTAAGGGATTGCCCATATAGTGCAGAGCCCATATGTGGCATGGTCCTTGCTGCCTGCATCTCCCTGCCAACAGAATTCCTTCCTGCCATGAACAGAGAGAACAGGAGACAAGGCTGCTGCGTCTTCCTCGCTCTGATGTTGCCACTAAAAGCCTTGCAGATGGGTGATCACAGAGTGCCAAGTTCCCTCCCAGAGTTTGTTCCTGCTATGCGATTCAGTCGGGCATACTGCCTGTTTAATGTAAATTACATTGGGAGTTTATTTGCGTTCAGAAGCCTTTGAGTGAGAGACTCCCAGAGATGAAAGTCTATTATTAGTGTTTATAATATTAAAAAACACCTGTCAGCATTATGTGGTGTCAGCACATTTGTTCCTGCAGGGAAAGGAGACTCAGTTGCTGCATCCCAGAGCCAATGCCATCTGGTTTGGTACTTAGTGCAGAAAATACAAAGGCTGCACATTTTCCATTAGAGGGCTTACTGACACTAGACTCCATTTAGGAGTCACTCTTTAGTAAATTGAATTTTTGGAAATCTACACAACCTCAGAATCAGCTCAAACTGCCTTTTAGCTGTGTGTGTCTGTGCTATGTATGTTGATGGAAACATTTAACCCATGGAGCTTGGAGAGCTGTCTCTGAAAGGCCTGCTGAAATTGCAGATCCAAATGCCTGTTTGTCGGTGAGGATACACCGTGCCCAGGGCTGGCAGCCAGCCTTGCCCTCAAGAAGCTGCTGCTAAAAATCAAACTCAGGCTGAGAAAGAAACATTTTCTCAGATGGGGAAATGTATCAGACCGGGTAAGTTCTCCAACTGTCAAAGAACACAGAAACCTTTGCAAGGTAGCATTGCCAAATACCACGTTTTGCATATCCCAAACAGAAGTAATTACCAGGGAATCCCAAGCAGTTTGTACAGCAATAAAGTTTCTACCTCCCCTTTTTTTTTTTTTTTTTTTTTGAGGGTTATCTTGACTTGAAGAAATTATTTTTAAGCCAGTCTCTGCACGCAGCTCCTTAATACCACTGTTCTGAATTTCAGTCAACAGCTCTGTCCCCTACCAGGCAGTCTAGCATCTACCCAGAGGCATGTTAATGGTTGGACTTGATGATCTTAAAGGTCTCTTCCAGTCAAAACACTTCTATGATCCTATTACCTCTATTTTACCAACACCTTACAAGATCATCCCACAGCCTCACAGCATATGGCAAAGCCCAGAACAACACAGCAACATGCTCGTTTTCAGGCCTGTTTGTGACTTACAAGGCTAAGAAATGGCCTTATAGTTAATGCACCCACCACACTCTTTATACAGCCTAGACATTGCTTCAACATCATGTGGTTGGGTAGATTTCTCTATTTTTGTCCTTGCCAGTACCAACAGTTATTTAAGATTGTGCTGCCGTAAGAAATGGTTCTGTTTTCAGTTACCTGTCAAGCTCTAACTCAAGCTTTGAAAGTTTTCTTTTTTCTCCTGGATCTACTGGTGGAATTGTAAGCTGCTCCAGTAGACTCAAATGCTGCCTTCTAATGCCATCCTTATGCAAGGTTGTTGCAGAAGAAACAGAGACTGTCGGTCTTGGCAGATCTGAAAACAAAACAGGCTTTGATTCACACAGAAAATATTCCTGTCAATAACTTTCCTTCATACCTACTGCAACCCCTCCCTTTAAGACATAAGCCCAGTTCAGCCACAGCAAAAGACTGCTGAAATCAATTCATGTCAGTTGGTGACAAGGTTTCTTTTTGTCTACTTAGTGGTTCCTACTGTAAAAAAGGCAAATTGTCTGATGGCCCATCAGTCCTAAGGGGTTGGGCAACATAATCCATTTTGTGGCTCTTTGCTTAGATGCACCAAGGACTTGCCTTCCTCACCATACAGCCTCCTTCAATAAGTTGTTGAGACATCGTAGATGTCAAGCTACTGGAAGTTAATGTGTCATCTTGTGGGCATGTAATTGGCTAGAAGTGCAGAGTCTGTAATTCTAAAGGAATTAATGAACGTGGTTAACTATGATCTAACACCTCACGCTACCTCCAACTAAATCTGTCTGAAAACATCAGACTTCTCAATCAAGCTATTATGCTGGGACCTGTTAGAGAAGCATCTTACTGTCTGAATGTCAGTGATGCTATGCAATTATCTCTGTCACAATTTTTAGAAGTCTTTCTGGTGAAGAAAACTGAAGTCTTTCTGGTGAAGATTTGTCTTGTACTGAAGGTAGAAGTGAATGACACAAAAGGCTTACATGTCACCTTGTGTTCTGATTTATACACCAAGCTGGCTTACAGGGTGGAATAGGTGACCTTTTTAAAAATCAGTCTATCTTTAAGAAGAAAAACTGAGAAGTCTATTTTGCTGCTTAGAGACGACCATTCCTAGCTCTTTGAAGAGACCTAACACATGGCCTTCATTTCCATTACTGGTGAAACACGTGGCACTGTGGATGGATGCAAAGGGATTCTGTTTCTTATTCGTGTCCTTTTTATGCCTTTTGCCTTGCAGAGAGAAAATCCCAAGGAAAAAAACCCAAACCAAGACAAACAACAGTGGTTCTTTCACCGACTTTTCTTGGACAGTTGCAGGAGAGAAAGAATGGATGAAAAGCCCTATCAACACCAACAGTTGTTGGTGTTCGTTACCAGGTTCAGCAACAATCACCAACTTTTCCTTCCAAAAGAATGATTAAACATCATACAAAGCACCTGTCTAATTGTGCAGTAACATACGGAAATGATCATTGGTGGAATTTCTCCTTCATGGTTGGCTTTATGCCATGGAGCATCAGATTTGCTTAGCCTAAATAGCCAGGTTTGTATTTATTTAGCTAAAAAAAAAAAAAAAAAAAAAAAACAAACCACTACAACTAAACAAAACAAAACACCAAACAAAACACACACACACACACAAAAAAAAACCCCAAACAAACAAACAAACAAAAAAAAACAACACCCAAAACACCACACCCAAAACCAACATTTATTGCATTTGACTTGCAACTTTCCGTGGTTGGGATTTCCACAGTCTGACTGTACATTAAGGTTTTGGTAAACCTCAGTTTGGATATAGAATTTATCAACTGAAGATGACTTGGGATAAGAAATCGTGTTTAGCAGTAGAAACTAAAGAAAAATTCTGAGTGTAAGAGAAACTTCTTTCAAGATTCTCCATATGAATACTTATCTGAACATTTCTTTAAGTGAGTTGGCTCAAAGAACCAAGTTACATTTTGGCTAAAAAGAAATACCAGTTTTCTCTAAAAAGAAAACCACAGAGTGAACTGTAGTATCATCAGAGTGTTGTTAGTCTGGGAGATATTTGCTGAAAAAGTCTGTGCACCTCTGCACATGATGGACCAAAGCAGCTTGTGATCTGCAAGCTGCATGCAGCATTGCATGGCAACTGGAGCCGTGTGGCAGGCTGACCAGCTGTGGCTAGCACGTGGCTTTCTGGCCCACAAAGAAATGATGACGCTGCTGTGCTGGGAATGCTCAATAGAACTCTGGAAGGGGGAACGGGAGATGGATCAGGGTAGGTGTGAGCTGAAACTCTTCCAGTTGCCTTCCCCATGTCCCTCCCAAGTAGAAAGCAGCTGAAAAAACACCATCGGGATGATTTTACATTGAACAACTTGTTCAGCTCCACCTCAGATGTACCATAGCTCACCCTCATTTGCTTCATAGCAACATGGATGGTCAGATTTTCTAGGAGAGGAACCAGGACATGCCAGGAACTGACACAGGGCAAGTGCCAGACAGGTGAGGTGACCATCAAGGTCAGTCCATGTTCATGGAAATCAAACTTGCTTTCCTTCTGGCTCCAGTTCATAAGAGGAGAGAGCTGATGTGAGAAAAAAGACAAGATGTGTAATACATTTACGAAGTGTGATTGGAACAGCAGGGCTTAGGACCCTGATCTACAATTCCAAGCTGACTTCAAAACCACCATGACATTCCTCTGTGCCTAAGCTGTTAGGCAGAGTTAATACTAGACATTTAGAAAGCCCAACAAGTTGTAGAGGCTTCATGTGTGTGTGGATTTACTTGTTTTAAAATGGGACAAAGGGAAATTTTGCCAATTTCACATCTGGAGAAAGCATGGGGCCTTAGGTGGTATCCAAAACTATAGGTAGATTGGCATTGGTGGAAGAGCCCGTGGCCTTGGGCAGAATTGCAGGGTGATAGTAGCACCACACAGTGTTTCCTCAGTAGTTCTTCTTAGAGGTCTTTGCCCACAGTCAAGGCTGTGTTTGTGAAGCAGGCACTCTCCCTGCACTCAGCAAATTCTTTAAATAAGCCTGAAAAAAGCTCTGCGGGAAGAGGGAAATGGAACACTCTGTATCCTATTCCACCCGTGTACAGCCAGAAGAAAACAGGGGGAAAGAAGACCTCAAGAAGTCATCTTGTCTGTCCTTCTGCCCAAAGGCAGCGGGTACCGTCTCTTTAATTCGCTACATAATGAACAGAAGGGAAATGGGCTGAAAGATTGGGTTTTTTCCCCACTAGGGTTTACCAAATAAAAGTCAGGTTTCACTTCATGTGGTTTGAAACTGACTGACTGCTTCACTTCACATGGTTAATGTATTTTGTTGATCAAAATCACATAATTTTCATTTCAAAATAACAGCATATCAAAAAATACCCAAAACACCATAAAACGCCCCAACAATTTCTCATCACCAAAAGTCAAATTAAAAAGATCAAGCTGCGCTTACTTGCATATAAAGTTTTTAACCAATAATGTGAAAAAAAAATTACTCTGTCTTTTGCTGTGTATTAGATCTACACTCAGCCCTTTCCCATTTCTGGTTACAACTGCTCCTAGCAGGGTTTTCTGAAAGATCTTTCTTTTATAAACTCATCTATTGCTATTTTACCCTTGTACAGTGGGATTTTTTTTTTTCTCTCTAGTGAATTTGAGCCTTTTATGTATCTTAATATCATTGCATTTTAATGTTGATGTTTTCTACTTGTATTTCACAGAATTATAGAATGAGTTGGGTTGGAAGGGACCTTAAAAATCATGTAGTTACAATCCCCTTGCAATGGGCAGGGACACCTCCCCTTGACTAGGTTGCTCAAAGCCCTATCCAACTTGATCTTGAACACATCCACTCTTTCAGTAAAGAAATTCTTCCTAATACCCAATCAAAACCTCCCCTGGTGTAACTTGAGGCCATTTCCTCCAGTCCTGTTGTTATTTACTTGAGAGAAGAGGCCTCACCCACCTCACTACAACCTCCTTTCAGGCAGTTGTAGAAAGCGATAAGGTCTCCCCTCAGCCTCCTCCAAGCTAAACAATCCCAACTCCCTCAGCCTCTCTTCATAGAACTTGTTCTCCAGATCCTTCACCAGCTTGGTTGCTCTTCCCAGAACTTGTTCCAGCAACTCAATGTCTTTCTTGTGGTGAGGGGCTCAGAACTGAACACTGAACACAGTACTCAAGGTGTGGCCTCCCCAGTGCCAAGTACAGGGGCACGATCACTTTCCTTCTGCTGACGACACTGTTTCTGATACAAGACAGGATGCCTGTCCCTGGGAGACACCACTGGTGATCAGCTGCCAACTGGATAACTCTGGTCACCACAACTCTCTGGGCCTGGCAGGCCAGCCAGTTTTTAACCCAGCAAAGAGTATGCCTGTCTATGCCATGAGGCACCAGCTTCTCTAGAATGCTAGTTTAGCAAAATTCCAGTTTGAAGCCATTACCCCTTGTCCTGTCACTACAAGCCCTTGTAAAAAGTCCTTTCCCAGTTTTCTTGTAGGTCCCCTTCAGATACTGTAAAGCTGCAGATTATATCACCTTCCCCTGCCTTCCCTTTAACCCTGACCCATAAGCTATTGGTCAGCTCCTCATCCATGTCCTGACAAAGCTCCATGGACTCCAGCTGATCATTGACATAGAGAGTGACACCTTATCCTCTTCTCCACTGCCTGTCTTTCCTAAAAAGCCTGTATCCATCCATTCCCACCCTCCAGTCATAAGAGCCATCCCACCACATCTCAGTGATGCCAATAACATCCTAGTCCTGTAGACACGTGCACATCTCCAAGTCCTCTTCTACATGGAACATGTTCCACATGTTCCATGCATTTGTAGAGAGGCATTAAAGCAGGGCACCCAGCAAAGCTGACTTACTAGATGGAATACATTTTCTGGCACTACAGGTGCTCTCTTGCTGGACTGTTGTCCCTCTCCAGGCCCATAGCTTTCCTGTTGCACAGTGACTTGCAACTCCTTCTGCCCGACACCCATGCTGCATGAATGAGTGTAGATGCACTCCAGCTGGGTCACCAATCCCATCACCTTGCAGAGGGGAGGAGGAGACCTAGTTCCCACCTGATTACTCACAGGCACCACCATAATTTCCAACCCAACAACATGCTTGGTGTTTTTGCCATCACATGGTACTCCTTACTCTACCTCCACTGGTATGGCAGACTGAAGGACCTCACCAGCACCCCATACAACAAACACTTTTGTGCCACCCCCCAACTTGTCTCTGGTGAGACTGTTTTTAACCCTCTCCCCTTTCAAACCTAGTTTAAAGTTCTTCCAGTAAGCCCAGACAACTCCTGTGCAATGACCCTTTTTCCCATTTGCCATGTAAACCGACCTGTAATCAAAAAAACACAAGGTCCTGCTGGCAACACCAGGCTCAGAGCCAGGTATTGGTCTGCTGGCTCTTCCTGTTTCTCCCCTCATCACAGCCTGCAGCTCAGGGGACAGAGAACACCACCTGTGTTCCTGATCCCCTGACCACTCATCCCAGGGCCCTGAAATGTCTTTTCATTGCTCCTTGTTGTGAGTTTGTCACAACCTACATGACAAACCACTAGAGGACCTTACCAGGGTAGGAAGGTTTTCTGCCACATCTTTAGCCCAGGCCCCAGGGAGGCAGCAGCCCACCCTGAAAAGCAGAGCAGCATATTGGACCTTCTGTTCCCATCAGGAGGATTTACCAATGACAATGACCCATGTTTCTTTTCTTGGCTGAAAGTAGTTTTGGTGGCAGGTGTAGGCTGCTTTAACCTCGGTGACACTTCTAAGCAAGGTGAAGCAACAACCTCGTTCTGTTTCACCTGCAGGGCCTCATGCCTGTTACATAAGGGCACAGGAGAAGGCCAGGTTGTTGCTGGGGAAACGCGCCTATTGAACCAGGCAGAAGCTTCTTGCCATTGTCCCCTCTCCACCAGCGGGAACACAGTGATCTGGAGGAGAGGGCAAAAGTAATGCTCTGCATTATCCACCTCATTTGCCTGCTGGGACAGAATGAGGTTCCAGCAGTCCCTCTCCCCCATACTCAGTCTACTCACCCCTGCCCTGAGTTGTCACCAAAACGAGGAGCTCCTCTAGCTAGGGGCACCTCTCTCAGGGACCCTACACCCTGACACCCCAAGGGTGGCTGCATTTTCCCACCACAGCTCCGCCCACGAGACCGCACCCACCGCGGCGGGCGCAGAGCTGAGGGGCCCGCGGCCTATCTGCCGGGCGGGGCCCGCCCCTCCAAGGGCAGAGCTCGAGTGAGCCCTCCCGAGGGGATCCAGTTAAGGGCGAGGGTGCGGCACCTGCTACCCCGGCGGCGCCTGCGCTTCGCCAGCCCCCTCCCGAGAGAGTTCACTGTTCCCAGCGGGTCTCTCCGCTCCCCTGACGTGTCTCCAGCTCAGGAGATACCGCCTGACCCCCGTACGCCGAGACCGACCGCATCGCTGTGGGCTTGGCCGGCCCCGGAGCAGCTGCTATCGGCGCCTGGCTGTTAACTCCTGGTGGAAACTAGTTTAAAGTGTCCGCCCTCTTTAATTCCTTACCTTGTGCCTGTTTAGTGCCGGGCTGAAGTCGTCCCTAGGCAGCAGCAGTGAGACCGTGAGCTCTCCCGTCATGTTCACTGACTGGCTTCTTGCTGGAATTAAGATTAATTACAGTTGTCAGCGCATAACTAAAATCACAAACGTCAATTTCCCCTTTTCACGTTTTTCACTGTCAGAATAAATTGCATAATCATCGCTTAATACCAAGCTCTTGTTTCCCTAATAATACGCTGAAGCCAAAGGTTTACCAAAAGGAGCCCAAGGAAAACACATGAAACCCGAGAGGGTAAACGTGATGTGGGAATGCACGGCCGACATGAGGCTGGTCCCACAACTGGAGTGAGATCTTCACAGGGACCAGCAGGTCAAGGGAGGGGATCCTGTCCCTCTGCTCTGCTCTGGGGAGCTCCCGTGCAGTGCTGGGTCCAGCTCTGGAGTCCTCAGCACAGGAGAGATGGGGACCTGTTGGAGCTGGGCCAGAGGAGGCCACAGCCATGATGGGAGGGCTAGAACACTTCTGCTGGGAGAAGTATCCTACAGGACCTCAGCTTGTGCGGTGACCACCCACCTTGAGAGAGTCTGGCTGAACTTTGCATGCAGAAAAAAAAAAAAAAGATACCTAGTAAAATGAAAGTATCTGATTTTATCTGACTCTTGAACGCAGTCTAGCACCATGCTCGGCTCCTGCAGGTGTGACAGCTCTTCTTGAGACATTAAACAAGGGAGCCCTTAGCAGGGGTGGCTGGTGCCAGATACCCTGTTTTCTTTCTGATTTGGCTTCTTTGGCTTGGCCACAGCTTCATGTGAAGTTCTCTGGGAAGCTGGTATGTGGAAGAAGGGAGGGAGAAGAGCTAGGATGACATTTTGCAGTGCGTGTGCTAGCTTTGGCTGCCAGCTTGCTGCTTTCCCACAGACAGCTCTCTCCACAAACTCTTCTTCCCAACCTCCTAATCCTCCAGCCTGGTCTGAGGGCTGCGGTGGAGCAGTGGCACCAGCAGTGGTAAGACTGGGGAGCCGAGTGTTTCCATCCCGCTCTCCAGCAAGCTGAGCACCTTCCCTCCCGGCCCCTCATCTGCCTCACAACCCACCAAATGTACCCTTGTGATTAATGGGAACGGTCAGAAATAAATGACTGACTCCAGCACTGGAGGAGCAGATCATGGAATTATTTGAATAGAGGCAGCAAATCAGTGTGACTTTATTTGGCTTGATGTATTTCCTATGGCTTCACTTCATAGAAAGCTGTGTGCGTGCTCTTGGGCATGTGCCTACTGGCTGCAGTGCCAGGATAGAGAGGGAACCCAGAAAGGACACACTCTCTCTTCTGCGTTGTGTCAGAATCATAGAATCATGGAACCATTTGGGTGGGATGGGACTTCTAAAGGTCATCTAGTCCAAGGCCCCTGCAGTGAGCAGGGGGTACAGATGTACCAACATGCTGAGATGAAGACGGGCCATGTGAGACCTATGTCCTCACTGCTCCTCTCTGGGGTTTGGCTGGGGATCGGGGGAAGCAAAAGCCCCAAGTTACTTCTCCCCTTTAAAAAGGCACCATGGGTTTGGGATGAGAGAAATACGGTGACAGGAGCAAGCAGCAGAAGGTGGGTTAGTTTTACTCTCCTAATGAACTTCCCAAGGCAGGCTTTGTCTAAGGTAATCATGAGTTACTGCAGACAAACCTACCTCCCACCATTTTCTTAGCTGGGTCACATACTTGAATAATATAATTCTTTTTTTGATTCATTATCTCTTTCTTAAAAGCTTTTCTTTTTTTAACACTGTCAATTTACAGCTCTGCCAAAGCCTTCCAGAACAATGAATCCATCACCACCCTCCAGAGCTTCTTGCACTTCCCGCTAGAACCCCTTCAAATATTTGCAATACATGAAATTGCAATAATTAGCAGTTTGCCCCTTCTTGGATGATGTCAAGTTCACTGACTGATGCAATAAGAACTGCTCAGCCCGGTCTGTCTCCACATCATGAGGAATGATTTTCTAGCTACAGGAAGCTTTAATGTGCAATATTACCCGCTGCACTGAGAGACAGATCAAGGCCAGGGGAAGAGCTACTGCTCCCTGGTTGGAGACCTTCCCTTTGCAGAGGGAAGAGGGTGATCAGTAGCTAAAAAGTGAAATTACTTCTGGTACTAATTTTTCAGTGTTCCATGTATGCCATTAAAATCCATAAAGTGCTGTAGACTCCTGTGTTTCTTTGTGTATCTCATCCTAATCTGAACTTTCCCAACAAGTGAATAATGCAACGTGAATCATAACAGAGAAAATCAGTGCTTTAATTTGCAAAATTACTTGCAAACCAGTGCATTTGTGATCAGCTCTGTTAATTAAAGAAACAACCCAGCATGAACACTAAGCCCATTTCTCCTCAATACATAAGTTAAGTGGTTTGTTTTTTCATACAGCCTGTTGATGGCACTGTGGAGGAGCCTTAACCTCAGTAAGGCTGAGGGTAGCTCACAAGCAGTGAACAGCAAGGGTTACAGGCACTCAGCGTGGTAGCCACAAGAGCCAAGCTAGCAGGATGTCAAGCCTCCAGAGCTCCCAGTTCGTGTGGACAGTTTTATGTGCCGTTTCTCTGCCTCCTGCTTCATAGACGGGATAAACGATGTGTGAGAGGAGCCAAGAACACATTTTATATGAACATCATGTACTGTAGGAAATGTGTCTCTGCCATCTTCCAGCCCTGGTTTCTTTTATAAGAAATTAGCCACTCAAGAAAATTCCAGCTTCTCTCTCGTCTGTGTTTCCTAATTGTGTCAAGATCTGTATGAAGAGCTCATTAATAGATTAAAGGAGCACAATGTCGGCAGCACATATTCAAGGGGGAGGCGGATGGCTTCACAGAATCATAGAAACATAGAATGGTTTGGGTTGGAAGGGACCTTTCAAGGTCATCTAGTGCAACCTCCCTGCAGGGAGCAGGGACATCTGCAACTAGAGCAGGTTGCTCAGAGCCCTGGCCAACCTCACCTGATATGGTTTCAGGGATGGGCCATCCACCACCTCTCTGGGCAACCTGGGACAGGGTCTCACCTCCCTCAGTGTCAAAAATTTCTTCCTTTTCTCCAGTCTAAATCTCCCTCTTTTAATTTAAAACCATCACCCCTTGTCCTGTCGCATCAGGCCCTGCTAAAATGTCCATCCCCATCTTTCTTGGAGGCCCCGTTTAAACGCTGAAAGGCTGCTAAATACTGTAAGGCTTCAGAGAGATGTGAGCTGATGCCATCCCAGCAGAGCTCTGGAGATCTTCCCCAGCTGGGGGGTCACAGGGTTGGCCTGCCCCGGTTGTGGCCTAAGCCCAACCAATAGCTCCCTGCAGCTCTTCGCTTCTTTTCCAGGCAGGTTGACATCTCTTCTGCAGCTGAGACTGGTTACGCCTGGTTCTGTCCTTCCAAGGGTGTGTGGCCACCACTGACCTCTTTGGGCTACAAATTTCAGTGGCCACATTTGTTCTCACATGCTCTTTGGCCTTTGCTTCCCCAGAACCAATCTTCTTATTCTGGGGCCTTCTCCTTATGTTAGTAAGCTCCTTATTTGTGGAAAAGGGCCCCCTGTGCTGAGTGTTTTTTTTCTGAAAGCATTTTCTTGTACAGATGGGCTAAACACAAGGCATAATATACTTTTGTGTCATTTCAGAGTCACAGTCTTCTGTTTAGGAATGAGGGGTTTTACTGGCGTGCATTGGTATATACAGCTTCATTTAATATGGGCACTATAAAAAACCTGTCCTGTTTCATCTGAGATGATACCAGAGAGATATTAAACCTTGAATTGGCTTGATTTTTTTGTTTTGGTTTGGTTTTTTGGTTTTTTTTCCCTGCAGTTAAATCAATTCCAGACTCTATTAATTTGAGCAAGTGCCCTTGGTCCCATTGCCTGGCCATCCAGAGCTATTGTATAACAGCTAATTGGTCTCTACGTCCCCTTCAATAAGGGAAGGCTGCCACAGACATGGAGCTCGTGGAGGTCGGGGGAGATGCCTGACTCGGGGGAGCTGCGACACGATGGGGGATGAAGCACGGCCCCACCATGTTGTGTTAACCTCTGTGGGCGGGGGGCCTGAGGGGATCCCCCTCCTGGGGTGCCCATGCAGCTCCTTGGAAAGGGGAGTGGGGCTGAGGGGAAGCAGGAGGGTGAACAGTTCAGAAAGATTATGAACTGAAAGATAAATAAACACACACACAGCCCCGCCACTCCAAGGTCTGAGGACAGTGAAGGTTTGGCCATGAAGCAGAAGAGGGAAAGCAGGGCTGGAGGTCCTGAGTGAGGGCTGGAAGTGGCCTCATAGCCCCAACCCTGTGGCAGGGAAGTGAGGAGCCATGAGGGCTGCTGAGAAGAGGGACGTGTGGCCAAGCCAAACCCAACCCAAGGGCTTTTGCTATTACTCCCACAGAGGGAACTGACACAGTTCTGGGGGTGAGAGAATGGGGCCTCTGCTTGCTCAGGGATAGTGCTGAAAACATCTTTGCCACCTCAGTGGGGGGAATCGTCATCTCAGCAAGGCTTTGGTTTAGGGCTATGGAGATGCTGAGGGGAATGGAACATCTCTCTGGCAAAAGAAATAATCTCCCCCCTTCGTCAAGAGAAGTGGGGAGAAGGAAGGCAGAGGCTGAGGGGAGAAGGGGAGGAAACAAGTATATGGAGAGAGCAGGAAAAGGGAGAGGTGGAAAGGAGGGAGAGATGAGACAGGCAGTGGGAATGGGAGAAGGAAAGAGGTAGGGAGGAGCAGCAGGAGATGGCAAGACACAGACATGGAGGGATGGATACTGAGAAGGACAAAGAGCTGGATGGGGTAGATGGAGGGAAGGGCATTAATGTGTGTGTCTGCAGAAGAATACATGCTAATTCTTGGAATATGCCAGCCCCTTAAATCAGCACCACGGGAGGGGAGCCGTCCAAGGCTGGGGAGACCCGTGCGCTCTGGGTGACAGGCCCATGGTCTTTCCTCAGCAAGAGACTGAGCAGAGATGGGAATTCTTGCATCGCTGTCCCTCCTCTGAGGGCTAACATTTCTCTCTCTCTTTTCTTTTCTTGTCTTAAACTTGAGAAAACCAAAAAAGAAAGCAAGTAAAACAAAAGCCCCTTTGCCTTAATTAAATTACTCAGCCGCCCTCTGGGGTTGACACTGGGGATACATGAGGCTTTTGTGTAATATCTGGAGGAATTCTCCCGCCGCCTCCCGCCTCCCCCTGCCCCGTCCCGGGGACAGGCGGGAGGATTTCAAAGGGGAAGAGAAAGGAAGGGGGAGGGTGGTAAGCTAATAGGGATGGGAATTATTCTGCGATGGCTGGAGGGATAAGAGAAAAAAGGGAAGGAAAGTCGCTGCCGAAATTGAAAGCCGATTCCCCGCACTGGCTCGAGGCAGTGCTCTGACCCAGGGTAGCTGCCCTTTTGCCAGAAACACAGGCAAAGTTCAGGGCACGGGGAAAGCTGCATAAATACGAAGCCTTTATTGAGGGGCTGGTCTTGCTGTCACAGGATGTGCCTGGGTGCAGCATGAAGAGGCAAGGCAAGCTCCCTATAGCCACCAGCACCAGGCCAGGACTGGGGCAGCCTGGTCCCACTATGCCACCAGCAGCTGTGCAGGTCCATGGCTGAGCAAGGATGGAACAGGGGACCAAGCCAGGCCATCCTGAAGGCTACCAGCATTCCCTGCAGCAAGCTCCCCAGGTCCAGCCAGAAGGTCACCAGCAGGGAACAGTTTTCCATGAGCATGAGGCTTCACTTGGAGCGGATACAGACCTTTCTGTCAGTGGCAAACACATGGGTGATTATTGCTGTTCTGCCACCAGGATTGCTTTCACACTGCTACCATCAGTGGACTTGTTTGAGAGCTGTGGTTTTCCTCCTCAAAACCTCATATTGGCAAGATTCTACACCTTTCCCTCTGCAAACTGTGTGAAGTGAGCTTTGCTTTACACCCTCAGTCTGGCCTTGGGTGAAGGGAAGCCCATATCTGCTGCTTCAAAGAGGAAGGCACTCTTTATATCAGGTGTAGTCTGCCAAGGTAGCTGAGCCCATGCAGGATTTGCAGTATCCTTTACACTATCTCCCACCCTTCCCTTCCCCACCCACCCAGGAATTGCACTGCCCAGGGCCCAGAGTCCCAGCATCAGGCCCAATCAGTGGCTGTTGGAGAGGTGACTGTGCTGTCTGGGGCTGGGGTGTGTAACCCATAAACAAGCAATGCAAACAGAAGGAACAGAGGCTGCATTCCAGCACCAGCTCCCTTCTACTTACTGTTGGGAAGGAATATTTCTGGGAACAAAGAACATCTGGGCTTTAGGCTGAACTGGGCTTTATATGATGAAGCTTGTAATACTGTCCCATCTGGAGAGCAGCTCCAGTGAGCTCTGTGGGGAGATAAGAGGCAGAGTCAACCATAAATCCACTCCTTTAAGCATGACAAGTGTGTGCCTCATATTCCAAAGAGAGGAGGGGGAAAAGTAAGTGGAAACATTTTTGTCTGTGCTGAACACACGCAGAGCTAAAAAAAAGGCCCAGCCCACCATAGTGTGATGGGAGGCTGGTAAGCATGGAGCACCCCCAGGGTGCCAACAAGAGCAGTCAGAGGCTTCTCCTGCAGTAACAGCTTCATCCCCTGGTGACAGCCCGGGCTGGCAGGGAGCTGGGGGATGCTGCCACATGTGCAAAGCCACTGCATGGCTGGACCTGGAGGCAACTGCCACTGGGGAAGGAGAAGGACCAAGAAATTGGGGCTTCCACCTCAGTGGAGAAATTGGCCTCCCATTTCTCAGAGCTTCTCTGCTATTTATTACAAACCATGATTTATGGCATTAATAACAACAGCCATACAGATGTGGAAGGGCCAGGTGAGGAATCAGGCCATGGGTGTTGAGGAATAGTATCCCTGTTAGGGAAAAAAAAAAAAAAAAAAAGTTAATTTTTATTTCCCCACAGTGAGCTATCAAAGCTCAAACGAGCTCTCGCTGTTTGCACTCAGCAGAGTGGCACACACCTTGCCGATGGTGTGTGAGGCACCCAGTCCTGATGATGCTCCCTGCATCGATCGGCCTCCCCCGCAGCAATGCGGCCACCCAGGTAACCTGTGTCTGGTCAGCACCTGTGTCAGCCAGCCTGGAGGAAGGTATAAATACACCCTCCTGCTTATCTAGGATTTCCCACGTACAGCCTTCAGCTTTCATATAGCCACCCACTCGAGCAGGCTAAGCAGGCATTGTCTTGGCTTCAGTCCTCCAAATTTCTTCCCCAGTTCTTTTTTTCCCCCTCTTACTTCCTATGCTTTTCCAGCCTGTGCTGATTGATTACAACAGTTGGAGGGATGAGTCTCTCTACAAACTCTTTTTGCTGTGTTTAGATGGTTTTAACCCGCACCCAGATCTCTTGCAGACAGACTGCCACTGTTCATTGGGGTGCATTCAGAAGAGTGTGGCCAGCAGGTTAAGGGAGGTTCTCCTCCCTCTCTACTCTGCCCTAGAGAGGCCACATCTGGAGTACTGTGTTCAGTTCCCAGCTCCCCAGTTCAAGAGTCACAAAGAACTACTGGAGAAAGTTCAGCAGAGGCTATGAAGATGCTGAGGGAACTGGAGCATCTCTGTGCTGAGGAAAGGCTGAGAGCCCTGGAGCTGTTTAGCTGGAGAAGAGCAGACTGAGAGGCGATCTGATCAATGCTGATTAATAACTAAAGGGTGGGGGGCAAAAGGATAGGGTGAGACTCTTGTCAGTGGTGCCCAGAAACAAGCCAAAGAGCAATGGGTACAGACTGGAAGCTGGGAGGTTCCAAATGAAGAGGAGGAAAAACTTTCATTTGAAAAAGAAAATATCACAAGGAAGGGGCTTCAAGGGAGGATTATCCTTGAGACATTAGTCAGATGTGGGAGCTGGGGCAGAGATCTGAGAGATGTCACAGGGCACTGTATCATGATGATGCCTGTTGTGCCTCTGTGCCTATTGTCTCTGTGCCATTTATTAAAGGAAAGTTATCTAGATATGCCTGGACCCAGCAGGGAATAGAAACCTCTCAGCTCGCATGTCTTCCAGAAGTGAAATCGCTTCTTTATTTATGCCCTAGTATGTGCTCTATGGATCCCACACCCTGAGTTGACAATAACTCACGTGCCACTGAACTTGGCTTTTAGTTGCTAAAAATGTGCGCAGGGAATAGCATAAAAAGAGATTTGTGGCAGAGGCGTGATTTCCATTCAATATTCCCCAAAGTATATTTTCCAGTGGAAAAAGAAATGAAGACAGGGAAGGGAAAATTGAGGAAACGCACTTCTTCCCTCTAGAATGTTGTCCTTGTCTGATACATACCCCACCTCAGCCCTTCCTTCTGCCATCTCTCCCCCAGCCTGTGGCCAAAGCATCAAAGATATTTGTTGGAGCTGGGGGATGGATGTGTATAAGAGGGAGAAAGGGAGACTGTTTTAGATATGGGTTATTTATTAAGGGTTTAATATTGCTCCATATAGAAATTAAATAGAACAGCATTCAGACGTGCCATTAAAATTTACTGCTTCTTGCTATTTTAAAACCCACATAAACATTTCAAGTAATACTGATTAAGGTCTTGCAAGAAACAAAAAAAGAAAGCCACCAACAACCACGTCAGCTTAGGCATCACCACCACAGTGTCTCTACCTAATAGCTGCTTTATTAACAGAATAATGTCTGGAAGCAGAAATGCCTTGTGTTTAAATTTATTTATTTTCCATTTCCACATCACTTTTCTGTTGGGTTTCTTTTCTAAAACGCTGGCTTGATGACCACACCCTTCTTGACAGCTTGCCTGACTGTACGGCGTTTCATTTTTTACTCACAGAAACACATTCAGATCCCCAAAGGTGCAATTTTTTGCCTGCAGCTTCAAGAGGTTTAGGAGCCATAAGATGTTGGGAAGCATTTCCTCACAGGGCCAGGGGCCTTTTCAGCAGGACTAAGTGGCTGAAAGATAGCCCACAGGCTGATGCACCCCACACCTTGCACAGGTTACCTATGACTGTTCTTTGAATGAGTGAAACCAACCGTGAAGAAGCTCAGTCAAGCTCACTTACCATCTTGTCCTCCCCGGAGTTTCTCTCCAGCCTGCTCCTGGTGTTTCCTCAAATACAGCTTGTGTTGGCTCACTCCTGACCTAAGCAGAAATACATGCTTTATCCAGTATATCGGTCTGGTTTACAGAAAAACAGCAGTTCTTTTGGAAAACTGTGGGAGCCTGAAATGATGGTGTCCTCTGCAGTTCCCCACTGGAGTGACCTCATGCCTTGGTCTCTCCTAGTGACTAACGAAACAGGAGGTGGAGGCTGGAGACACAGCAGCTGTTTGGTACTGGCTCTGAAGCTAGTCCAAGGTGTGTTGTTCATGATATCATAGAATGCTTTGGGTTGGAAGGACCTTTAAAGATCATTCATCTCAGCCTCTCTTTATCCTTCTGTACCCAGTAGGGCAAAATAACACCACTATAGCTTGTGTCATACAGGGTCTTTACAACATAATGCCTCAGCACCACAACTGAAATGCCAGGTAGTCTGGTGATTAGTTTGTCCTGATAAATAGCACTGTCATGCAATGATGTTGCATTATGATATTCCCTGGCTGTCCAAGAAAGAGATGGAGTCCCCATCCCTGGAGGGATTTAAAAGCTGTGTTGATGTGGTACTAAGGAACATAGTTTAATGGTGACCTGTCAGTGCTGAGTTAACAGTTGGACTTGATGATCTTAAAGGCCTGTTCCAACCACATTGATTCCATGATTCTATGATAATGACTTGGCCCAGTTTTAGAACACAGCCTCCTCTACAGCCTAGGCTTCTGGGATAGAAGTCAGGTCAAGCTCCACAGATGCTGAGATGGATGACGGCACTGATAAAGGATTATCTGCTGGGCCAACAGTATGCCAGCATCTTCACAAGGCTCTCCTTATGGAGGAGGCTACATCGCTGCAGTAGCAGACACTCAGATACTTTGGTTGCATCTTCATCTGTTGGTAAAAACCTGCCTTTCCTCTCACAAACACTTCCTAGAGATCATTGAGGGGTTGGACTAAGTGACCTTTAAAGTTCCCTTCCAACACAAAACATTCTAGGATTCTCTGATCATTTTGTTTAATGAAGTAGCATTTTAAACCATATATATTTTAAAATGTATATTCAGTAAATTTCTCTTGCACCTCTTTTTTTTTTTTCTCTGAATCTTGTCACGTGGGAATGGTACATTGATCCATGGATTAAACTTAGTTACCTTGGCAAGCAAGCATGCCTTGAGTGCCAAGATAACCAGGGCAAAGATGGAAGAGCATAATATTAAAAAAAAACAATGTTTGACTGACAAAAGCAATTTTGAAGAGATGTGTAGGGCAAGGGGAAGTGAGGAGGAGAGCCCCGGTTTACACTGAAAGGTCTGTTACACAACTTAAACATTGTAAATGTTGGTTTTGCTTCACCACCCGCTGTTTTGCCCAGATGGAATAGCCTGGAGAGGGTATTTAATACCTACAGTCATCAGAGAGCTCTCAACCGAACACTGATGGCAAGAGACATCTGTCTCCTCCTGAGAGTCCCCATCACCACCCAGCATGCAAGCCACAGGAGCTGGTGCCATGAGAGGTGCCATGTTTTGCCCCATAAGCAGAAGGAAGGGAAGCAATAGCTTTTTATCCCTTCAGTCTCTTCCTTAGCCTTCCTGCTCCCTTCTGCCTTGCTTGTCTCCAGGGCCGTGATGAAGGCACAGGTCCCTCAGCTGCTCCTCACAAGACTTGTGCTCTAGACCCTTCACCAGCTTTGTTGCTCTTCTTTGGATACACATAGAAGGATCTGCTGCAGAATCATAGGTCAAGGAAAGAAGGATGATACTACCTTCAAGTAGTAGAAGGCCAGCCCATTGCTCCATTCAGATGGTTGAAAGAGGATTTAAATGCTTTGACATTTTGCAAGTATCCAAATAAATCTCTGTATCTCAATCACACTAATCTGGTCAACTAAACTCATCATTCTCTGGAATTCCTAATTCTCTCCTGCAAGGAAGGCAGGAATTATCCTCCTAATTACTTTATTGGTGTAGCACAAAGGTGCAACAACATTGAGAGAAAATATCTGGGGGAAGACTGGAGACCAAGATACATGTTTCTGAGAGTGCAGCTAATCATGGCAGTACATTTAAAGAAGGTAAGAACGTTCGCTTAATAAAGGTGTTGCTAGACATAGTGCAGTGATTTCAATAAAAATACTGATTTAACTTACTGGTTTTCCACATCCTACAGTTTTCAGCATGCCTTTTCATTTACTAAAATCATCGGGGTTTTGTTTTCTCCACGGGACAGTGGGTCTTCTCAAGTCATGTTGGAACATCATCAAGCCATTTGCAGCTCCACCAGTATCAGATCTTGACATCTGTCTTTTGCAAGTGCATCAGTATGCAACAAGGAACTTTAAAAAGTTGTCATACCACAAGTTTGCAAAGTAGTCCCTCTATGGGCTCTGATAACCCCTTGAGGGTGCAGAAGGACCTCCGGACATTTCAGGGCTGCAATCTTTTGTGTGTTAAAATGAGGATTACCAGTGACAATAAACTTGGCTGAATAACCCAGACCTCATTTCAACCCACAGTTCTTGGATCTCCAAATGACAGCTTGCCAGATTTACATCTGTTTCCTCTATGGGAAATATGGAGTCCTTTTCTAACCCTTTGAGCTTAGTTTTCCTTCTCCTCTTGGCTTTGCTGCCAGATAATAAAGATTTAATTCATTTATTACCATTACAATCCATCTGGTTTTGAGCACAGAAGCAAGTGAAGTTTTCAGAGTAGCTTCTGTTCCCAAGTGAAAAATAGTGTCTTCACCTATCCTACTCTTCTCTCCTGGGCACAAAACTACACAGAACAGTGGGGGTGATCCTTGCGCTCCCCATGCCCCCCCATCTAACTCATCCTCTAGCATGGACTTGGAAATGCAGAAGGATGGCTCTTCTTCCCTCCATCCTTCAGCCCAGGACAGTCTAACATGGAAAGTTTCCATTTTATCTTCAGTCTTGGTGGGGTTTACGCGTTGTTTGTTTTAAAGTGGCATGGGGGTGGGTACCTGAGTACCAAAGTTCAACAGCATGGTGCTGCCATTCCCGTTGGTAGCCCCAGCTCCTTGCTACCCTCCTCCACAGACAGCCTAGTGACAATGTCTGGACTCCCAGGCAAAACCTGTGCTCCTTACAGGTATATTGGGCTTTTTTTCATGGCAATGAGGGTATTATCAGCACTAAATTTATTGGCCAGATATCATCCAGGCTGATGCATATTGCTGCTGTAGAAATTTCTTTTGCAGTGCAGGCAACACATCGACTATTATTTAATCCTGCTGTGTGCTATTAGAAAAAAATATTACACCTCAAAATTGGCCACTTTCCACTGATGTCTGAGATACCCAAAGCATTTCCCTTACCCTCCATTTCTAAGAGCTCTGTGATCTCTGCATGAAAGCTCTTGGATATATGTCAGTTAATTATTCTTATCAACCCAAATTATTCAGTCATGCAAAAGCTCTCACTCAACAGTTATGGAACCTCTCTGTGGAACATCAAACCTTCTCTGCTTTCCAGAGCAGCTCCATGGGCAGTAATTCTCTAGAATAACAGCATGCAGCATTTTAAGGATTCACAGTGGGTTTTCTCTAATATTTGCAATGCTGAATATTAGAGGTTGCTGTAACCAAAGGCAGGACTATCAGAGACTTCAGTGAGATTATTCTATATCGACCAGGCATAACAGAGATTTTATTGCAGACATTTTGATATGAATATTGAGCAAAGTACATGGAAAAAAACCCCTCATAGTCAGATGTTTCTGAAGAGATACCAACACTTCACAAATACAGTCAAGTGGGGGGTGTGTTCTTACCTTTTAGCCTGAATGCCCATTTCAACCATAGCCATTGAACTTTCTGCAAGCAGAGTTGGTACTGGGGGTTAAAGGTCACAACTAACAATCCAGAGACTTCTCTGACCAGGCTGCAAAAGCAATAAATAGAGTCAAAACATGAGAAAAACCTTTTCAGCTCACAGCTTACCTGCTCCAGGGGTTTTCTGGAGTTGGATTGAGGGGATAAAAGAGAGTGGGAGAGACCCAGGACTGGGGCTTGGAGATGGAAAAAGAAACAACAGTGAAAAGGTCAACGTTCAGATGATGGTATCACATCCTCCTTTCATCCCTGCAGTTCACACGAAGGCCGGGATCCTTGCTTTGCTTTACTTTGGGGAAAACTCTTGCTTTATTTGTTCATGTTGAACTGCTATCGGAGCTCAGTGTCTCAGTGTTGTGTTTTAATAACATCAGTTTCCCTGGACCAGATACATATGAAGTCAGTTAGACGATTCTATAAACAATGGATCCAAGTCACGCAACGCAACATTTCTGATCTCTAGATAACCTTTCCGAGGGCGAAGTTAGTGAGGTGAGGGGTTGGATTCCTCAGCCAGGCACCAAGGGAAACCTTCAGCATTCAGAGCTGCTCTGGTGGGATGAGGTTCAACTTGTTTTGGGGGAACAGCTCCCTGGTTTGTTTTTCTACTCCCCAGTCAGCACGCTGGGTGACTTTTCTGAATTCTGGCTGCCCAGAGCATACTTTGTTGACAGTTCATTTAAGGAGATCTGCACAGAATATTTTCCTTTGAAATCAGTTGAGGAGTTAGGCTGAAGTTTTAGTGAGTGCTAGAGCTCTTCATTATTATATTGGAGTTTAAAAAAAAGTGACACATGTGTGAAGACATTTCCAAACCAAGAAATGGGAAGGTTCATTTAGCGTTGTAGCGAAATTGTCAGACAGGAAGGGAGAAGGATAGAATCAGCCAGATGGACATTTGTGAAAAAGCTTCTCTCCATTTTTAATGTTTATAGTTATTTGTTAACAAAGATACTAGTTTCTAATATGTATTTTAAGGCAAAGAAATATTCCAGGATCCAATGTGAAATTGACATAAAGTTAGCAGTTCCCAAAGTGAGTGTGGAATTTCTTCTTCAGGTACCAGGTCTTGCCATCATGGCATAGGGCTTCATGCTTCCTGTGGGCTGATTTACTCTCTCTAAATCAGTTCAGAGGAGACTGGATAGAGGAATTTGCTCCAGCCCATAGAATCAGTGAAGATTTAGATCTTCAGGTTGGTCCTAAGGCAGAGTGTAGATGCTCAGACCAGAGATAAGAGTTGTCATCCTTTTTTTTTTTTTTTTAATTAGGTATAATCAAGAAATATTTTCAGTAAGTCTTTAACACAACCTGTGTCTCCATAAATCTCACGATTTGTCAAAAGTGTGTCCAAGTTCTATTCAGGGAAAGCAGCTAAAGGAGTGGGACATCAAGTGAAGGCCAGACAGCAAATTCAAGTTCTTAGTCTCTCCCACCACTCTCTAAAACAGGCCTTCTTTCACTTCCAGAACAAGACGACCCTGGAATAGACCCTTGCAATGCCTTCTCCATAGGATGGATTATAACCATGGGGGTCTCCAGACCCTGTCTGTCCACCAGCTCTGTGTTAATTATCAGTCCATCCCTCTGTGCATGTAGCTGCCTGTCATTCTTTCCTATACAGAAAGGGAACTAACATCTCACATCTGTTTGCAAAAGATTTGTTTAATTAAGCAAAAATTAATTGACATAATGAGAGTTCACTTAGAGTTTCCAGTGTCTTAACACATATACATGTAAAGCTGGGTTTTGGAAAAGGGTCTGTCTGAGTAACCTGGGAATCTGGATTAAATTCTCAGGTTTGCCGTAGACTTCCTCTTTAGCTCTGGGCAAATCGTGCGAGGCCAGATCTGTAAAGTATTGAGGTTATTTGATTCCTAAATGCTTATTGATTTCTTCTGTAATCAGGGCCATGGTACCTTTCTGCCTTACTTTATCCACCTGCCAAAGGGAGGTAATGGAGTGTCTCTCCATACGCGGTGGCTGGAGCACTGGTTTCAAGCAAAGACCACTTCAGACTCTGCATCTGTACAGCAGCAAGAGAAACTGGGTCTTGATCTCACTGGATATTCTGGGTACTACTGTGCTATGGATAAAAACAGCCCTCAATACTGAGGCAGTGACGCGCACGCTGACACTGAAGGGAATGCACACTCTATTTATTTGTTTGTTACTGAATTTTGAGAAGGGATTTGATTTTTTTTTCTTGGAATACTTGCTGTATGTTCCCCCCAGCTGTGATACTGGGTGCCAACTGCAATGTTTAGCAATGGGAAGATCCCTGACCTTTTGTCCTGACCTAATATTAACTAAATGGATTCCTTTATTTTAACAAGAGGAAAAGTGATTTTTCCCACTTCCCTCTCGGTTTTAGCCTTTTGTAAGAGCCACTGTCTCTCTGTTGAACTCTTCCTCTTTCTGTCTCTCCCTTTTTCTCCTCCCCACTTTTTCCTGAGCCAAATAGTCTTTTCCACATGACATTATGCTCTATGGGTTCACAGTTTTATTGTTTAAAACCAGTATCCAGCATTCTCAGTAAGCATTAATTATTGCCTCATTTATGACAAACAGTGGTTTTTTGGGTGAAATGAAAGCCACCATCATCAGGAATTCATGACCAGCCCTCTCAGCAAGGAACAGTAATCTATGGGGTAGACGTTTTGGAAAGATACTTCACTCCATAAGTCATTGTATTGATTAAAAGCAAAAGGGGGTTAGCTGTGTTAAAGACAAAACATTCTGTAGCCTTTCCAAGTTAATTATTCAACCACAGAGACATTTTACCACCCAGGAACTGCACTCACTTTCTTCTTGAATTCTAAAGGAAATGGATTTTCAGTCCCTTGGTACTGGCTCTCTCCTCAGCCAGGGCAGCCAAGATGAGCTACAAAAGCTCAACACAAAAAACCTCACCCAGGTGCAGCTCAGGAGGACCCTCATTGCCACCTGTTTCCCATTTCTTTGCAAAGGGAGTTGGGGTGATCCACACCATTCTCTGCTTCTCAATCTATCCACCTTGATGTGGGGTTTCCCAGGTTGCTTCCCCGTATTGGGGGATGCCTCTATCCTATTTTATACTGATGTGCTGCAGCCCCTGCCTGGGCTGACCTGCTCACCTCTGTTTTGTCCCTGAGCTCCTCAGGCCTCTAGGCAGAAGAAAAAAAACAGGTGCCACAGCAGGTTCTTCCTCCTACATCTTTTACCCCCAAAAGGGTTTTAAAGAGGTGGCTGAGCTGTTCGCCAGCGAGGACCTGGCCTGCTGTTCAGCCCTGCTGGATTTCAAGCCCTTCTCCCCGAGCTGCCCTGGTGCTGGTTCAAACACATGTCATCACATGCAATATGGACACAATACCCTCATTCCTACGGGCTCCAGGACCCAGCAGAAGAAAGCGCAGGCAGAAGATCAAACATGGAAGGAACAGAAGACAGAGGAGCTGCTGTTGCCGTCTGTGTCTGGAAAAATGAAACACAAGGGAAGAGACAGGGCAGGGGGATAATTACTTTCATCCCAATTTTACTCCCACAATTCCCAACGACTTTTGAAGCCAATTTTCCTTTAATAAAATATACTATTAATGACTCAAGTAGAAGCCTTTTGTGCAAGACAATACCCGACTCCCCAGATGGAATTATTTTGTGCTCTGCACAATATACATGTATGTATATTTATAAACATAAATTGAGCTGTGAGCATGGCCTCCATTACCTTATTTTGCTAATCGAGTAAGTTATTTCAAAATATGTTTAACATATTCTATTTCTTTGAAACTAATTCCTTCATAGCTCTCTCTCCCCTCCCCCCTCCCCCCCCCCCCCGCCTCCCTCA
>JANHGN010022663.1:0-15308 GCA_024605025.1 Megaceryle maxima | reverse complement strand
TTATTTCTCTCCCCTCTCCCCCCACCCCAGGTCTCCCTACCCCCTAAAGAGAAACACAAGCCAAACAGCAACAAGAACTATTTCCCATAATTTCTGGAAGCCATTCATTTGCTATTTCTGTTCATCAGAGCTTCAGAGTGAAGGAATTTAAAGAGCTACTGATGCCTTTTGCTACTTGGCATATATATCCAATATTGTCTTTCAAGCAGTTTAGACACATCCTTCTTCTCTTTCTTCTTTAACAGCCTGTCAGAGGAACAGGCCTAATTAGTTTATTGTGGGTTTGTGTGTGAAGAAGTTATTGAGGGAGTGCCAAGTCAAAAAGTCAAACACAAACTGATTAATTTTCACAATGCACCCCTCTGAGGTGGGGAAGTTCTGACAAATCCACTGGGTGTTCACAGTTATCCTGTGCTCTGCGCAGAGGCTAGGACCCATATGGAGAGCAGAGGGCATCGCGCTCCGTTGTTCCCAGAGCAGGGTGCTGGGGCTTGATGCTGAACGTCAGCAGCCAGTAGACCTGTCTCACCCCACTCACTTCCTGGGTGGAGACACCTGGTGACAGCCCCTCCCTGGGACCAGCTTTTGGGGCACAGCAGAATATACACGGTTTAGGACTGTGACACAACGATTTGGCTCCATTGACACCAGCAATGCTGACTTCTCTACACAGGGACCCTACAAGTCCTGACAAGCCTCCATGGATGTTTGATTGCTGGGTTTTTTTTACCTTAGGGTCCTATATGTTTAGTGGTGCGCAAGGGTCTTTTCCAACCTGAATGATTCTGTGATTCTGTGACCTGGCAGTGTTGGGTTAACGGTTGGACTCGATGATCTTAAAGGTCTTTTCCAACCAAACAATTCTATGTTTCACAGTGGTGCTTTCCCTATTGAATCCTTGAGCTGTGTATGAACCCATCTTAACCAAGCCACCTCTGCCAGGAATTTTACTTTTCTTATCTCTCTGCAGACTTTCTCACAGCTCTTCCTCAGCAGCCTGAGTCAAGGTTCTGCAGCTGCATCATATCAGAGCAGGGCTTTGCTCTCTGGTGAAGAGGCAGCTCAACCTGGAGGGGGCTTTACAGAGGGCAGCAACAGCAGTTACTTGGGAAGGTCAAAAGGAAATGACTGGCCGAGCTGGGGTTAGAGTCTGGCAGGAGATTGGGCTACATTGGTGGCTTTTAGCGCAATGAAACTTCCAGAAAAAAGTTCACGAGCCACAGTAGTTCCCATTTCCAACCAAATACAAATTGGGTTGACCTTTAAGAGTTTGCTTAGCAATTTGTAATGCTGCCCACTGCATTTACTTGCTTTCTGGTGCCAGAGAGTATCAGGAGGGAGGAAGGTTTATTTCCCCAAATGGCTTTGTGAAAAGCCTTTCACATCAGCAGTCCTCCTGACCCTGAGCTGAGAAACACTATCCTAAATGATCTCCAAAGGCCCCTTCCAGAACTATTTTCTTTAATTCTAGAACCTCAGAATCTCTGAAATTTCTATCACTATTCCACTGCCACCAGCTACATGTCTTGACATTCTCAGGACAATGTTTTGTCCCCTATTCTGCTAGCTGCATAGTTACAGTAAAACAGAAGACTTGTCCAGAACGGAATTATTGTTCCTGCCACAGGAGGTTCATTGAAGCCGGAGCTGCCACAGGGATGATTGTGATGGCATTTCAACCTTCAAAGACACTTGGATTTTTCTCACTCTGAAGCTGTTTCCAGGTGACAAGTTTCAGTGCAAGATGAAGATCTCCCTCCACTCAAAAAAACCTCACCTCATACCCTGTTCTTATGAACTTTTAGATAGTGTTTCAGAAAAGCTGTTCACCCCTCTGTCTTTATCTCTGTTTTAACACTTATTGCTAAGTCTTTCTCCAATGCAGCATATTTGTATGCTTCAACCAGCACCAAAACAGACAATAAAGCAATATTAAGAAGCCATCACAACACACCTGCTTTTACCAACAGCTCCTCTGAGCTGAAGTCCCACTTTTCTTTGATATATAATATATAAATACATATCACAACAAGTGATTAGTAGGTGAGAGGAGGAGTTATTACTATGTTCAAGGAACTGACAACCATAGCCTTCAGGTCACCTACCTGAAGCTGTGGACTGAGCCTGTGTTTCCACAGGGAGCCCATCAACATGCTGGTCTGGCAGTGACCACAGGATCATTCAAACCTCTGTGCTTGGTTTAGCCTTAAACCTCTGTGAACTCGGTCAGATTCGCAAGAGTTGTCTTTTGTGGTGGGGCGCTGTGCTGTGGCCATCAGCCTCATTTGGATTCAAACAACATTATGAGACTCAAGGGGTTTATCTGAAATACGAAAACACCATAAATATTCATTTTGAGCAAAATCCCACTCAGACAGGAAGCATGGAGCAGACTGAATTGTATCCTGCTAATACCACCCGTCTGTGAGTGGGCAGGGGCACCCCAATACTGCACATTCCTTGGACCCATATCAGATCCATGTGGCTGGCTTGATGTCGTCCTGCTGTCAGCAATCTCGCAGTCCCCTGGGGAGCTGTGGGCTTGCACCTAGCAGCTCAATGGTGACTTGCCATTCAGCTTACAGCAAGAAAACCCAGTTCCCATGAGTTTCATGTATGCCACCTGAAATGCGCTGCATGTGGGTGCAGGCAGGCAGGATAGAGATATAGAACATTGGACTGATTTAGTGGAAATTAAAGTAACTCGACATATGCTAGGCATATTAAAAGTACTGATGCGTATTTTGCCCTTTCTTAATGTTATTGTGTAATTATATTTTCTTTTTGTTTTGTTTTGGTTTGTTTTGTTTTTTTTAAAGACGATGTCTGTGTCACCAGGAAGATCAATCTGCAGCAGACCCTCCCTCCATGCCCACACGTGGCTTCATAGGAGAGATTTTAGTAAAACAGTACAAATCTACTCTACGATCAAGATCATTTCCCTAAGAATTAGAAGCCAGGTCCTGAGTCAAAGGAAAACTTTTACTGGGGCTTTCATGGAGTGCAGTACTGGGTCCGATCCCCCTTGTCTGTGCCCCAGCATCAGTGACTCACAGTCCATTGCCAGTCCCAGCTATCTTCAGAAGAAAGGGACAGGGAGCAGCCACCTTAATCCAATTTCATCTGAGTATGTAATTAGGGCTGTACATCTGGGATCACTTTTTCTCCCCTTCAAAAGTTAAAAAGCTCTATGAACTGGAGGCAGGAAGGAGGGTTTGATCCAACTTGGGGTGTTGAAAAATTCCTCTCATCTCAGCTCAGCTGTACAAGGCTCCAGAGGCTGGTGCTTTCCATTTGATGGCCCTGGGGGAAGCCAAAAACTTGTGCAGTCGTCCCAGGGCTGTCTCATTCAAACCATCCTGCTACTGTCTGTGCACAGATTTCTGTGTCTTCCCAGTACACTCTCCTTTGCTGGGATGGGACATGGTGAGCAGCTGCTCACCTGAGCATCCCAACAGTCTCCGGAGTTTTGTCTTTCTCAGGCATTGGTCCTTTAAGGAAGATGGTCTCTTGCACTGTTTTGTACAAAAAGGGACATCTTTGATATCAACACGTGTCCCTGTTGGCTTGTCCTCATACTGCAACATTCACAAGAGGCTGAATATTTTCAGAACCAGACGAATTACTCAAATTGTTAATACCTGATGTGAATGTATTATGGGAAGAAGATTGTGCATCACCCTGCTTTAGGAGATGGCTTGTTTGGCCTGGCATTCACAGCCATCTCGCGATTTGGGGGAAAACACTGAATATTTCTACTTCTTTGTTCATCCAGATAAGCAATTCTCTGGTGAAGGGATGGTAACTTTGGGATGGAGGGAAGAAGCAAGGAGGAAGGACTGGGAAACATCATGCCATGGATGTACTGTTGATGAAGAAATTCTCCAGGCAGCATATGTGATCCAAGAGGTTTACTACTTCCCTCCTACCCTTTCCTAAAAGTATCTTTTGCCCTTTCCAGTGGGACAACACTGAATCTACTGTTCGTGTGGCCAGGCATCAGCTGAGAGACTGGAAACTCCTCAGGCAAAACACATGTGGGTGAGGACGTCTGACTACAGATATGTGGAAGCAGTAGACATGACTGATTCCTACTTGATCTATATACTCAGGGCTTAAACAAACCATTTACTACTAGTAAGTAGGTGAACACTGAGGAAAGGCAGATGTGATCCCATGCCTGTTCAACAGCACAGAGGCTGGTCAGGGTGTGAGAGCTGGGATGGCTGCACCAGGCTGCACTCCTGTGCCAAGACCCAGCATGTTCACTAGAATCTCACATAGAGGCTGGTGAGACCTTTGGCCCACCACCATCTCCACCCCCTTTGGCTAATCATTGATTCACCATTGGCTCAAAAAAAAGCTGGAAAGCTCAGTACACACTCGATTTTAAAAGATAACCAAGAAGGAAAAAAAAAACTCCTTCTAACTGCTCCTTAGGCCTTGCTCCACCAGATTGACTCAGCCTTCATGGAGGCAAAAATACACGCCTTTAACTGCAGCTCTTGAGCCAAACCCTCAGCTGGTGTGACACTGTGTTTTCAATGGAGCTGTGCTAATTTACAGTAGTCTTGTGTCTGACCTTCTTCTGGGGAGCAATTCAATGTGAAGAGAATGAGGAACACAGGGGAGTAACCTCAGCCTTTCTTTTAATATAAATCACAAAAGACCAAAGTTGGCAACTGCCACTGGTCAGAAAGAGCTGACGGAGTTGCACTCAGTGAGAATATGCCCTTCCATCAGGATAAAGCCGATCCTGCTGTTGTTGTATGAAGAAGAAACCTGGGGGAAGGGAAGGAATTTCAACAATGCCAGTAAAAAACACAAGATATTTTAACATTTGGAATGAAAAAAAAAAAACAAATTCCTTTTTGAAATAAAGTTTTGCTGAGATTTTCTTCTACTCCAAGCTATAGTTTGCATTAGAAAACAGATAAAACAATAGAAACACAAAATCAGTAGTACATATTTCAATGAATCCCAGATATATTTTTCACTCATAGATACCTTAACCTGGGATGTTTGCTCAGATTTGGAGCAGGACCAAATTCACAAATTTTGAATTCTTTCACGAAGCAAGTATTTCATCCCCTCCACCAACCTATTAGTCAGAAAGCTTGTATTTCTTGTAGGAAAAAGGTGAACACTGCCTGCTATTTGCTCGCTGCTTTCCAGCCTTTCCAAACACTAAAGATGTCTGCTTTAGTTTTCCATTGAGGTTCGACAACCAGTTCAATCCCAGTTACAAAGAACTTGTCTAAGCAACTTACAGTTACCCACTTAAAAAATAAATAAATTTAAATGCACTAAGTAAAGGATTACAAAAATCAGATTTAGAGATAGACCCTGAAGAAATTTATTTGCAGATGGGCTTAAACTGTGGATAATAATAATACTGACTCACCATTATGAACTGCTTTGAGGTCTAGGGATAAAAGGGTTTATGTTAGTACTAGGTATTACTGCATTTTATTGTTAATTTCAAAAGCTAGAAAATTAATAACAAGCAGACAACAAAAAAAAAAATCTTTCAGTAAAATTAAGGACTTAACCTGATAAAAGATCCCAAATGTCAATGCTATGGCATTCTGACTGCCTCATCCAGCCCTCCTTACCTTGCTGGCTCTTTTTAAACTTCTTCAGTATGGAATGGGTCCAAAAACTGCAGGCAC
Source organism: Megaceryle maxima (assembly GCA_024605025.1). NCBI lineage: Eukaryota > Metazoa > Chordata > Aves > Coraciiformes > Cerylidae > Megaceryle > Megaceryle maxima. The sequence goes on along the minus strand of JANHGN010022663.1, from coordinate 9,636 downwards.
TCAGGCTTGAAAATTCATAGGGATTTTCATAACCTATTTCCTCTGCTGTAGGTGTTGTCACGTACAACTTTGTTGCTTGTGATGCTTTCAGAGAGAGCCCCTACACACACTCTCACACACACGCTTTTCCTACTATACACCCTCTTCCATTAACAGGTAGCACATACAGCACAAAACAGGGAGAAAAAAGAAAGTATTGGGAAATCAACATCTGGTTCAAATAATTCTTCCTATTTAAAGTTTTACTTAGGAGAACTCCCATTGGTACTGAATAATTGAACTCAGTTATTCACAGCTAAAACTCTCAGTAGCACCGTTCCTCTCTGGTTTCATGAGGTAGATCATCACACCTGGGCTCCGAAAGCCTTGCGCAGGATTGACGCTGTAGGTACCGCACAGCAAACGGCAGATCCCTGGTTGTTGTGTCCCCCCCCTCCTCCCATAGGCAGGCACAAAAAGCTGATGCCTTTCCTACTCCCCCTCCTCTCCTTTGTTAGGAGACGTTGAACTTACAACAAATACACTTCGCAAGAAAGCGGTGTAATTAGCCTTGCTTTTTTTGGCCTGCATGTGTGTGGTAAAATGTCTAGTAATAGTTGGCAAGACTTCTGCAGGGAATGAGATTCCCATGGTTAGATCTAAAGCCGAAATACTTGGAACAAATTAACACCAGCCAAGAAAGTGAGGTTAATTACTGGAACACTTGGAAGAGGAGGTCTCCCTAGTCTGGAAAAATGCAGTACACTATCTGCATGTATGGTATGTGGCCAAGCAGGATCTCTCCCTCTCTTTCTCTCTCTCACTTGCTCATTTTCCTTCTTTTATTCTGTGTCCCCGCTATAGACAAACATCAGAGCCACTGAGGAAAGACTTCACCTTCCTCTGACCTGTTCTTCCATGAGGCCACTGCCACCGATGGCCCTGGAAGCTATGCAAAGCTGAGAAACATGGCCATCAGGGGCTGGCTCTCCTTCTGTCTATGTTTTCTCATTAGTGGTTTTGCGTTGTTGAAAGGCATCTTCATTGGGGGCCCAGTATTCCAGCAACATGCTGCTTTAATCTGGGGTGGGCACTGAGGCTTTCAAAAACACAGCATACGACCCAACAGGAGAACAGTCATCTTCCCTAATATGCTCTTTGGAGAGCAAATCTGTAAATCCTGTAGGCCCCTAAACATCTGCCTTTGGTAATGTTTTAATGGGGAAAATTTGCCCAGTAACCACATTGCCGTTGACCTTTGATGCGTGAGGAATGTCTATATGCACATGTCTGAGGAGGGGGGAGGGGAAGGACGGGATGCGCGTGTCCGAAAACCTGTGAAATCAAGGTTGCAAAGCCATGTAGGTGGAAGCTACACCTTCCACTTGGGTTACCTGGGCACCTTCAGGAGGGCTCCCTCATGTGTTTGCATTATTCATGACACGGCCCTCCTCGGCCTGAGGACACAGCTTTTTTTCAGTGGGGTGGCTGCCTCACTCAGGACAGGGACTGTTCAGTACAGGAACAGCTATTCAAGATTTTGTCTCTTCTTCATTGTTCAGTTTGTGACCTCAAGCCTTACTGGCTGTGCACTATTCAAACCCTGCTCTGAAAACAACGTTGTTTTCGTTTTCTCATGGGCTTTTCTATAGCACTCATGACAATAGTATCAAAGTGCCTCATAAAGATTAATTCATCTATTTTTGCTACAGCCCCAGGAGGCAAGTTGGTATTTTCTTCATTCTCCAAATGTTGAACTGAGAGCATTAGCCCTGTCTATACAGTCATGGATGCAGTTTACGGAGCCTCTAAAGCCGTGGTGTCCTCTGTAGCCCCATGCCTGCATGGTCCATCATTGCTACATCTGGCTTCAGTGCATGCACTGCCTGACCCCCTGACCATGCTGGAGAACTGACAATATTGAATCTAATCCTGAAGGTGGCCTCAGGGCCTCTGAGAATATAGACATAGCTATATGGTCAATGGTGTGTCTACAAGATTTGTGGCAGGAATGAATTTTGAATCTTATCATTGAGATACCTAGGTCTTGATTTTTCCTTCTGCTGATCATTAGCCAGCACTGCAGATTTCAGAGCAGAGCTCCAGCCAACATCAGTCCTAGCTGAGACCCCAGGGTTCCAGGCTGGGTCCTCAAAAAATGACAACCTATGACCTATAACCTCTCCACATGTTTTTTCTAAATCTTATAACTTGGCCAAATGTGGGTAGTTTTTCACAGGGACAGCCAAGTCCCATCCCCAGCACAAAAGCCACCTCTTCTGCCAAGCGTCCAATTGCACTTCCAAAGCACAGGGGTTTCTAGGGCTTTCCAAAAAGCAAGGTTGTAAAAAAAAAAAAAAGGGGGGAAAAAACAACAAGGCAAACAATGTATTTTTCCAGGCTTCTTCTCAGAAACACTATCTCATTTTGGCTGAAATTTCTATAAATAAGTCAGTTCGAGGCAAACACCCTGCATGTAAAATCTAAGCCCAAATTGCGGAAGATAGAAACAAGTGAGAGAATGACCCTGTAGCAGAAAGTGTTACTCAAAGTCACTAATAATGAGCGGTTCCCTGGCACTGCGTGTTGCAGTATGGGTGCATTTGGGCATTTTCGATATGGGCTGATGCAACAGGCTGACTCTGAAAGCCGCTCCAGGAGTCCTGCCCTGGAAAACAGACCCATACTGGCTCCTTTACAGTGCCACTTAAAAGAGAATATTGGGAAAGGGACAGGGAGAGGAGGCAAAATACACTGTGGTGGCAGTGAATCAATCCATGCGGTCCATATAGCCTGGAGGGCCTCTCTTCTTCTGCCAATGCAGCCTCCAGGGCTACCTCCTCTACCTACAGCTAGAGACTCTTCCAAAAGGGTGTAAATCAAAAGCCATACCAAAGCAGCTCATCCACTTACAGCATGTCAGTAGCTCTCAGCTAATGCTGAGTAAAGAAACTGCACAACTTCTATAGAGGAGCCCCAATTCAAATAGATCTCAGAGCCTGATTTATCCCTAAATTAATAGAGCCCAGCAGTTAGGAGGATCCAGAATAAGATGAGAACTTACAAGCTTTAAGAAGACTTCCCTAGTGCTCTGGCCACAAAAGCAGAGTGCAACAGGGTGATTACCTTCCATAAAACATTTGTTATGCTGCCTTGCAAAATCTGTTTGGTGGGGGTGTTTTTATTCTGTTGTGCAACCGCATCATGTTGTTGACTCATGACCTTGGGGTTTTTTAACCAGTTGTGTCCTGTCTTCAACCTGGTCGTACTCTTTTGTTCACATGGAAGAGTATCTGAAAGCTTTCTTGGAGTCAAGGTGTAGCACAGACACAGGTTTTAGCTAGAACACCAGACCAGTTACCATAATCAAGAGAGAATTCTATTTTAGGTTTCTTCATATGTCCCCCATGCTGTACAAAATTAGGACTTAATATGGAATATGGATCCCTAATTATCAGAAATATGTCTATAGAGGGATCTGGGTACCTGACGTTCCTGTTCTGTGAAGGAGATCCAAAGCAAACACCTCACAAAGTACACACCTGTGCAGGAGACAGCCAACCAGTACTGGCACGTACTACTTTACATTCCAGTTTAGCCAGCCTCCTAGATGGAGGGGCAGCCATCTCTGCTCAACAAAGCACGTATACCTCAGTAAATCCAAGCTTGCTGTGCTAGAACCTTAAATCATTTCCCTCCCAAGATCTGTCTATACTTCCTCTGTGGACTTCTGACTATACTTTAAACCCACATTTATCTTGTTAACATTTCCAACCCACATAAACATCACCGAATGCCCAGGGGATGCTCTGTTCCCTCTGTGGTACCCAGAACCTCCTATCTGGAGAGATGCGCACATAGACCTACGGCCTTGCAGTTTTCTGTTAAAGAAAATAAACATTTCTGAGCCCTGATGGTTTTTGTGATACCACCACACAGTACAGGAGGCTTTCAAGATCCCAGATCAGCAAAGCTCACTGTGTGTCATCTATGTTCACACACAGAGCAAAGGGAAAAGGAGGCAGGTACAACACTACTGTAAAGGTGGCCATATACCAGCTTCTTTTCCATGTTTTCCATATGCCTGTAACAAGGTGCTAAGGAAGGTGTTGGTCACACAACAGAAATCAGCATTTGCTGGATCATGTCCAGAGAAGGGCAATGAACCAGTGAGGGGTCTAGAGCACAAGTCTTGTGAGGATTGGCTGAGGGAACTGGGGTTGTTTAGCCTGGAGAAAAGGAGGCTCAGGGCACAATTTCTCATTCTCCACAGCTCCCTGAAAGGAGGCTGGAGCCAGGTGGGGTTGGTCTCTTATCCCAAGGAACAAGCAATAGAACAAGAGGAAATGACCTCAAGTTGTACCAGGAGAGGTTTAGAATCGATATGAGGAACAATTTCTTCCTTGCAAGGGTTGTCAAGGCCTGGCCCAGGCTGACCAGGGCAGTGGTGGAGTCCCCATCCCTGGAGGAGTTTCAAAGTAATAGAAGTGTGGTGCTGAGGGACATGGTTTAGTGGTGACCTGGCAGTGCTGGGGTAACAGTTAGACTTGAAGATCTTAAAAGTCTTTCCCAACCAAAATGATTCCATGATCTTCACATTGTCATCTTCCTTGTTTTAAAGTTACACACCTCTGGAAAGAGAACAGTGATACAAATGTGCCCAGACCTGTGACTGCTACCCATGGAGGCATCAATCCCAGGGTCTGGGCGCACTCAGAGGCTGCAGGTTTCGGCAAGGTTTCCCCCTTCAGGAGGGGGAAAAAAATGTTTCCCTCCTTGCCTTCGACTGGTAAATCAGCAGTGATCACAGGTGATCTTTATGGCTTGTTGCATGGTTGTGGAGTGATCTGCACTAGGGGAGGGTGAGAAACCCTCTGGCCAAGCCAGAAGTGTGATCTCCCATCGGCAAAGTGAGGGCAGGAGTAGGGGCGCTGGGGCTGTGGAGCTGAGCTCACCAAGGCGCACAGAGATCCTCCAGCATAAAGCACTGCGTGAGTGCAGAGTGCTCGGATACTGGTATTAATCCACACCACTTAGTAGAAGGTAGTGTGTACAATAAATACATATTGCAAAATAGGTTTTATTTCCTTAAAAAATCATTTCATTCCATTCTCCAAGGTGTTGCTCAAAGCAAATGTATTTTTATTGCTGACAGTTTAGAGGAGCTGTGGCTGTTATTGCAGGGCTTGTGTGAGGCAGCTGTACTTGGCCTCTTTCATCACTTGCATATGGAGAAAATTTTGTTATTAGACTCTCTCAAAGTCCAGCTCCATTTCCCAGCTTCCAGCTTTGAGAAACAGACACTTCCAGCACTGGTGGCATATGAGGACTAGAACATGTATCCTTAGTTCAAGCACATGAAGGTCTCAACAGCTGTTCTTGGATTCATTTTGTGTCTTCCTGCAGAAAAGCACAAGAACTGTTTCTCAGTTGAGCTCCCTCTGCATAAGATAAGAAATGTCCGTTGCATTCCCAGCGACACTGCAGGCTCAGTTATTTGGCTTGAGTCCTGCCTCTGTTTGGAATCCATTGTCCAGATGTTCCTCCCTGGCAAACTTAAAAAAAAAAAAAAAAAAAAAAAAGTCTAACTCAGCCTTTGGTACACCTGGGAGTGGCCCTTCTTTAGATAATTTTCCTTGGGACTTCCACAGCCCTTCTGAGAGCATACAAACATCTTTTCTTAATAATTGCATTACCTCAAAAGGAGCCATATGCATTAGTAACAATTTGCTCTTCATCCAAAACGTCAGACATAGCTTTTCAAAGATGCTTCAGTTAAGCCCCATAATCTCTGCAGCAGGCCAGTTGGTACTGTTATCCTCAGAAGATGAGGGACCCAAGGTGCAGAAAGACGAAGTAACTTGCCTGCAGCCGCACAATCTATCAGTCACAGAGCTGCAAACAAAGTCCAAGAAGCCCAGCTCCCAAGCTAAGTGTTAACCACCAGACTATGATCTGTACAATATCAGAAAGATCAGGAAGGACCAAGAGGCAGCTACGTAACATGAGGAATTAATTCCACTGGAGGGATATGGGAGAGGCAGAGGAGCAAAGTCCGAGTCAGCACAGGCTCTGCGATGATTGCTGCCTTGCTGTTCGCGGGCAGCAGAGCGCGTCTCCCATTCCTACATCTGCCCTGCATCTCATTGATCTTCTCTCTTTCCCAGTTTCCCTGTCTCCCCTTGTCTTCCCACAACCTCCCCAGATGTTTGCCTTTTCACATCTTTAAAAAGAGAAACTCATCTTTTATCCAGTTACTTCTCGTAACTCAGTTTTGAGGGAGAGCCCTAAAATGCCTGTGGCTCTCCAGCTGCTTAGGGCAATGCTGCTCATTTGGAAGCATCACAGTCCCCAAGAAGCCAAGCTCTTAACCACTGTGGCTTTAAAGCCCAGCATGAGTCCCCATTGAATTTATCATGTAGTACGGTATAATAAAACCCAACAGTATCTTGTACCTTTGTCAGCTGCTTTGTACAGAGAATTTACATCAGAAATTCATTTCTCTTTTGGATTCCTAGTCCAAAGAAACCCAGCCAGCACCTTCATTTTTTCTACTCTGCATAAATCTCAGGAGGGTTTTCAGACGTGACGTATCTTTGTGTATTTACAAGCTTCTGGAAATTCATGGGGGAGCCATATGGCAAAGGGGAGAAACCTGTACAGTTTGGCACTAGGAGAAGGACACAGTTTACAGGCCTTTCAAGAGAAGTCTCCTAGATCCATTTCCAGGACTCAAAGCCAGGCTGCTGCTGAGCAAGCCAAATTTGACTGCTAGAAAGGTGGCCAGTAAAAGTGAAAAATGTTTGCAAACTGAAAATCTCAAGGACCAGATTTCTATGGCCTTGAATGAACTCTGCATGTCAGATTCAAAATCCTTTCTGAGCTAAGCACTGCTGCCAGGGCAAGTAAGTGGAAGGCTCAGAATGGGTCCATGTTCTGTACTTCACATGAAAAATGCTATGTTGGATGTACCAACCTTTTTTTTTCCAAATAAAATTCTGACATAATGCATTAGGAAAACTTGCACAAATGGGACTTTTCAGAGGTGTAGGAACAAAGTCTCTCTTTGTAGGAAACACACAGGGAAAAAAAAACCAACAAAAAAAAAAAAAAAAAAAAAAAACCCAACAGCTTAATCTTATTACAAGTAACACTTATTATAGTAAACTATGCCGTAACAGATAGCAGTGCAAAGGACTCATAAACAACATTTCTCCTGTAAGGCAGGACTATCGACAGCATCCAGAATGGTAGGAGTTTGACAAAAAGCCATATTAAAATATTTATTTATCTTCTTGGTCCTACAGGCCACCTCTTCAAGCACCAGTGATCCCATAGAGTGTGCGTTCCTGGCTCATTGCTTCCAAGGAGAACCACCACAGCAAAGCAACGTGGTGGGCCTGCAACTACAGAATTAACAGACAGTGGTGTTTCTGGTGACTCCAAGATGCTTAAGGGAATGAGCTCCAGAGCTGAATAGTTCTGATGGTGCTGTTTCTAATGGAGATATTGCAATGATACCATTTATCCATGGTTTCTATTTCCCAGGAGGTGAAATAAAACATGGCTACAAACTCATATATATCTATGAACTGCCTGTACCCAACCATACAGATCAGGTGGTCAGAGATCCTGCTGCCTGCTGATTTAAATTGACTCTTCAATAATAGGAAAGTTAAGTTTGGCCAGCTGGTATTCATCAGTCCTCGTGCCATTTCACGAGTGTCCATTAGAAATCCATACGTGTGATCCCTGCATTTCAATTGTTAGAAAAATTAGCTGTTAACCATCAGGAAATGACCTGTTTCCCCAGCACAGCCACTCAGACCCATTACAGGCCTTGTTCTAAGTCCTCTTCTTATTGAACACAGTTTACGAGAGGTTCACTATAATCCCTTTAAAATTAGATTTTTGTTCTTATTTTTAAGCCATTTAGATTGATACTCAAATAACATCTTTTTGTCCGGTTGCAGAGAGAATGAGAAGCTGACACCAGGGATGGCAAGGTGGCATCAGACATGACCACGGGAGACGTCGTCTGGAAATCTGGGGTGCAAAATAAGTTTTCATCAGAAGCAGCTGATTTACAAAGAGCATTTCTCACATGTGCGATGGCAGTCAGGAAGAGACAAAGAGAAGGACAGTCCCATAACCCAAACTGCAGAAAACCTTTGGTCCCTCTTTGGCTTTCCACTCCAGACACATGGGGCATGTGGCTGCTGCCCCAGCTTTAAGCAATCCCTCCTGCCAAAGGTGTTAGATGTCAAAGAAATATTCACTGGAAAAGTGAAAGAGGATGGTTGGTTTTCTCTGTTTCTGAGGGGGAGAGCAAAAGGGAAAAGGTAGACATGGGGTTTGGGAAAAATATTTGTGTGACCTGCTCTCCATTTGGCTGGGCAACAGCAAAGCTATTTTTAAAGCCCTGACATATTTTGGTTTCAGGAATCACTCTCAGTTTAAAATTTTTGTTTTCTTCCTAGTTCTCACCAACAGCACTTTAGGGGGATTTTCCCAGGAAAGGATTATGTCCCTGGGTATCCCTGTGGAAAATTGCACACACCAGTCACCCTGGGGGAACTGGAGACTACAGTATGGGGTCCCATTATGGGATATAGGTCCCAAACACAGGTGCTTGTTTTCAGACTTAAGAAAACACTCATGGATTGGTCTTGGCCCCTTCTCAAACATGGTGGGGAAGGCAGATTTACCAGTTTCAGGAGGCTGAGACTGAGGTCTGAGTAGAACCTGGGATTATGTCTGGGCAATGTGTGGACAGCAGGATGAACAGGGCAACTGGAAAGCACAGGCATTTTAGGGGTGTCAGAAAGATGTGGTTGTGGTCTGGGACACACGCAGACACAGAACTCCAGTTCTCATACTTGCTCCTAACCCAGAAGAAGAGTAGGATGCCCATGAGGCTCCATAGCAGAGGCACTCCTGGCATTTTGAAGGGGACACAGAAAAATCCCAAACTGCAAAGTGTCTGCTTAGAGCAGAAGCTGTGTCTGCCACTCTCTTCTATCTAGTCATTGCCCTTCTGAAACTCATTACCCCAGAAAACATCATCCCAGCGGCAGACCAACAGAAGCCAGGATGGAAAAAAAAAAAGCTTCATTTCAAGCTATAATTAGAGGATGCTGAAGGCAACACTTCAACAGATGTATCAAGTGCTGGAAAGTCTCTGAGGAGAAGCAGTGGAAAGAATACTGCTTCAATCATAGCAACAAAGCAGGAAGAAATGCACACGAGGCAGAAATTTTGCCTTAGCTCGTGCTGGTTATCAAAAGGCAGGAAGCCAGTTCTCACGGCAGCAAAAGCAGGCAGCCAGTGTCAGGGGGGAACCCGTTACTCACTGAAAGCCAGGCCTCCGTTTAGGCTCAGACACTGCAGGAGAAGCTAAGGGCTCACCCCAGTGTTTAGGGAATGCTATGGGTGATGGTGGCATGATGCTCTGCTGCCCAGCACTCAGCACCCACTGGCTGCTCAGCTGTGCTCTCCCTGTGCTGCCTAATGCAAGACTGGCCTCCCATTTTGAGCTGTACTTTCTTTTTCTTGCTTCTTTTTTTTTCCAAGTAAATTTAATCAGAACTTTACTCTCATCCCTAACTCACTTCATGTGAACTTAATTTCCAGCTCAACTACTTATTTTAAAAAAGG
>JANHGN010022662.1:33853-53729 GCA_024605025.1 Megaceryle maxima | reverse complement strand
TGTATTTTAAATCCACAATGGCATTGTACTTTGCTGTATCTTCTGAGTCTCAGACATACAGAACACTCTGGTTTATTGCAGCAAATGGGGCAAAAATTGTAACCCTTCACACAACTCATCCCTTTGTGACAGTGGGGCTTTGGAAGAACTGCTTGTAAAAATCATAGGCGGCTATGTATGGACAAATACAAACCTTTGTAGCAATTAGCCTCAAGAACCAGGAATTAGCTTTACACTACTGTATACTTCAAAGGCAACAGAAACATAGACAAAATATTTACCTGTCTTTCAAATGATGACCTTTTCAGTGAAAGCAAGTAGTTTGTATGGAAGATAATTCATATTCTAAAACTGTGTATGTCTCTCACTCATCATTTCTTATAAAGCAAACTTTTCCTGCCTTTTTCTTTCTATTTAACCAGTTTGTTTTCTTCGGAGTAAAAATGAATCTCAGGGAGTACGACTGATTGTACAGACCAAGTCAAACATTAGATTATGGCTGGTTTACTTTATAGGGGTAAAACCTTCAGATCACAAAGCTCCCCTAATAGGTAGATGGCTTTAAGATATAGGGTTAAATATCATGGACACTTTCTAAGACAAAGAGCTTTTGTCCTTGCCTTCCACCTGCAGCTGGGATGATTTTTATCAGTTGACAAATTTGAATTCCCACCTGTTGTCCTGAACCATCTTTGCTATCCTAATGTCTGCATACCTACTTCAGGAGGAAGAAACTATCACAAGAAGGAAGGGCATTACAGAATCCTAGAAAATGTGTCTGTAACAGCTATTGAAGATTCACCTAATCTATCCATCTGTTCTGATCCATTATACCTATATCATTCTTGACAGATTTGTAACCCGGTCCTTAACATTTCTGACAAAGTGCCCCTTGGGCAAATTATGCTATTACATCTGTATCACCATCATTAGAATGCTCTTCCTAATATATATCACACTTATCCTAAATCCCCTTTGAAATGTAAGATGATTACTCGTTGTATTACTCCTAGGTTTGTATTGCTCCTTCGAATAACAGACAGAACTGTTGCTTTATGTCTTTCTATTCTGCAGAAACCTTTTACAGAATTGAACATTATCATCATGGACCCTCTGGGTCTTATCTTTTTGGAACTAAGCTATTAATGGACCTGGCATAAAGCCCTGCAGAGTCTAGCAGAGATGTTTCAGTTCACTACTGAACACTGGACAGACACAGCTTCTCATTCAGTGAGATTTTCTAGCCATTTTACAGTCATGGAAGTTTTGTTCAGACTATATTCCTTATGTTGCCTACGGGAATGTTACAAGACACAGCAAGCCCCAGGTAACAGACAAGTACAAAGAGTTAAAAAAGATGACCTACACTGCTAAGTTCATAGTGAATCTTGCTTTCAATTACTAATCTGTTAAAGCTCTTCTTGAAGGCAAGAAGAATTTGTTCCACGTGGAAAATATCTACCTTTATTCCTAACATGGACTAAAGTCTTCATGAGTGGTTCCTAAACTTTGCTTTCTCTGTCTAATAGTGCTCAGTACTTTACTTGTATGATCATTATCTTTGATAGAAGGCTAACTATTCTGACAGATGAATTTGTAGTAAAGCACATACTTCTCCCTTGTTCAGACATTTAGATGAATTTACAAGAAAAATTTGATAATTTGTTTTAATGTGCAACTCTGTAATCATAAGGCATTAGGCAGTTTTCACTTTTCTGCCTTCAGTTGTGAGATAATGACTCAGATAACACACATACAGGGAACACCATAATGTAAAAATACCCCACTAAAGACTAAAAGCAACAAAGGACAAAAGTCTAGCTAGAGGGCTTTGTAGTCCAATATATACCCACTGTCCAAGAAAAGAATAAGCATAGTAAGTAGAACCAGTTAGCTGGGAGCCATGTAATTTGTGATGATGTAATCATGTACATCCTATTAGATAGAATTAATGAAATAAGTAATTCTTACAATTATTACCTTATAACTAAATTTTGTTAAATTTGCACCATCCCCCTGCTCCAACCAGACACAAACATGTGGTATTAATTCACTTTTTTTTTTTTTTCTAAAAGTGTGAAAACAAGTAATGAGATAAGAGTCAGAGACTAGGAATCAAGAGGACATATATCTTTGCCTTTGTGTTCACAGAGCAGGCTATTAAATAACTGAAGTGACTCATAAGCCACAACACTTGCAGTGACACCTTACATTGGAGATGGTTACGGTAAGCCATCCATTATCTCAGGAGCAAATTAGAGGTTATGCAGCACCATTTGTGTTGTATATATATGATGTAACTATCTGTCTCTATAATAATCAGAATTCTCAAGTGTACTCCAAGACTTACAATGACGTCTTCCCAAGATTTTCATCAAAAGGCTTGAATAAGAATAAGCTATTGTTAACACTGCGGATCTTGACAACTTGAAAACACTGCTTTCTTGAATTGATTGCTCCTGTAAGAAATCAGAAAGTCTGAATTGATGAGTACCATTCCCTGCTTTTTGACTTGAGGTAGAACTGTTTTGAGCACCTTTCACTTAAGAAGGAAAAAACAATTAATTCTGCTTTTTGTCTTATTATTAGAACATTGTCCATACTTTACACTGTATAATTTTCCCACCTTTATACATTTAATTAATTAATTAATTCTTTTCCAGAAATATTTACTAGATCTTATATCACTGAATTTAAGAATTTTGCTCTCTCACCAAAATAATCTGTGTTGGACTGTGCTTAACAGCATTGATCTGTATATGTATCATGAAGCAAAGAAATCTATCCTCTTTTTCAAAGATATGCCCATAGCCTTCACCATTATCTTAAGGACAGTTTTGGCAGCTAGTAACTTGGAAGGTATAATTGTCCTAACAGCCATGAAATGACAAATTGTAGGCTACTGGCTATGACAAGTTAATCTGATTTTTTTTTTGACCATGAATATCTATATTCTATATGTGATTTAAATAGCTCAAAATAGAAAAGGAAGGAAAATATGTATTTGAAAACCAGTCAGCTTCATCCTAGTACTTCTGCCTTTGTCACTTAGCACACCTGCTCAATTTTCTAGAGGTGGTCTGGTATGTAATTAACAAATAAATTTTTAAAATTATTATTATTATTATTTTAATTTATCACTTTCTTGACAAAACATATACTGACCGTAATAATAGTCATGGTTTTGTCTGTCACTGGATGTCGCAGTATATGGCATATACTACTCTTCAAATAACACTAGGGAAGTCTTCAAAGTAGTTTCCTGTACTTTTCCTAATAAATCGATTTTTTTTTTTTTATAAAATAAAATTTCCTTGTAATGTAATTAGAAGGAAAATGTAATTCTTCTCTTGAAAAAGAAAGTCTGGTGATTGTTGGTTAGGCTTCTAGAGCAGCTTAATCACCTTGATCATCCTATAAAAGGAACTGGATCTTTGGATTTTCAGTACCCGCCTATCTGAGGTGTAGCAATGAATGAGACATTGGTTTAAGGTTTGCAGACCCTTCCTTCAGTTTCAGCTTCTTCAAACAGCCGCAATGTTTCTGCTTTAGTTACACTGTGAGGATGTCTAGACTGAGTATCAACAATCCCAGCACCTTTCTGTGCACATGCTCTGCCTGCAGATTGTACTACATCATGCACAAAAGTGGTCTTTGACATCTCACCAGCATGCCATCTATGTCTTTGCTATTTGTCAAGGATGGGAGTCATCTGCATTGTATATAAAGTTGCAGCAATCTAATATGCACAAGTATTTTTTACATGTTTTTCCTTAGCCACTGGCAGCAAGTCATTCCTTCTGAATATGAGCATGCAAAGTCAGAGCATCAGTTAATGTGTCAGCAGTGTATGCAACAGCATTAGAGAACCATCAATCCTATACCTGAATTCTGCAAAGTAAATATAGTGCATGATTTATTATGTCTGACTCCCAATTCTTTCTCCCTCACTTCTGAGCCACTATGCCTGATTCTGCATGTCTAGCTTTTTTATTCTAAATTTCTAAGAGCCATGTTTCACTGTAAAGGTTGAGGAGAATTTCAGTACTTAGGGCAAGAATATAAGGGTCAGTACTGTATGGTAAAGCTACATTTATCATACATACATCTAGTCTATGTTTGCAATCACCAGTCAGAGCAGCTCCTAGAAGAATGTAAAACCTGAAGCCCTGCAATCTGTTAATGTTAAGCACTAGAAACATAAACAAACAAACAAACAAACAAACCAGCAGGGCTCTGAGCAACCTGCCCTAGGTAGAGATGTTCCTACCTGTGTAGGGAGGTTGGACCAGATGACCTCTAGAGGTCCCTTCCAGCCTAAAACATTCTATGATATTTTTGTCTGAGTAGCAAAAAAATAATAATAAATATATTTATATTATTTGAAGAGATATAGTAATATGTTTAATACTTTTTTTTTTTTTTATTGCCCTGGATAAAAATAGAGATTTACTAATCCAAAATTTGATGCTGAAAAGATGTGGTGTCTTAGAGTATTGCTCTTCCTCCTTTTTCTCCTGACTCTGCCTGAATTTAATACCTGACAAGTGATTGAACACAAATAACAGTTTCTATTAAAAATAATGCTTTTTACTGTGCACTCTTTTATCATTTTGATGGATAACAAGTTAATATAATTTTGTAATTCAAAGTTTTCTTTCTATTACAAAGACTAATTAAAGTGCCAGTTATTCAATAGACTTTTTCACTGGAATGATACTATTCTAGAGGCAGTTATTATTTTGTATTGAATATTCACAGGGATTGAACATCTTTCCTACTAGAAAAGCATACCAAAATATCACCATCCAGTAAGAAAATCAAGGAGTACTTGTTGTTACTTGCTTGAAACATGGGTCCTGGCATCCATTTATCTCTGATGTGTCTAATTTTGATTCTGCTCTGGCCTGATGACATAAAACAAGCACAGATCCTCTCACGATGGAAAGATTTGTGTGGAAAACTCTACAAGTCACTTAGGATGGCATTCATCTCACTTAACTTCAGACATCTACATCTGAGTTAATCACTGCGTAGTGCCTTTATAGTCAATGGAAAGAAATAAGCAGTTTTAGGATGCAATTCATCTGCCCCATTCCACATAGATACTTTAGGAAAGAATCAATCACCCTTACAGGCTGTCTTCTTTCCACCATTGACTATAAAGGTAGTTACACTGTGACTAGATCAGATGTAAATGTCTGCCTTGTAGATATTTATGTTTGATGAGGTAAATCTTACCATGAGATATAATGGGTGAACTGGTAACACACCTGTGACACACATACTAAGGTAAAATAGCCCTGTACATCTGTGGGAGTAGTTAATTTGGTTCTGCTTTCATTTTTGTTTTCCCAGTCTACTCTTCTGGAAACCAAAGGTAAAGTTCTGACTCAGTGAGAGTGTCTGTAGTAAGTATCACGTTGACTACACATCAGTAAATGTCATATACACATTTTGATTCTGTTGCACATAAGTTTACAAATGCAGCTTCTCAGGTGGGAACCCCAGAAGACAATCAAGAGGGGCTTTGCTAACCATGCCCCTCCACATCCAAAATCAGCACCTGGGCAATACTGGCACAGCACATCAGATGTCTCAAAACTACTGGGATGCAATGTCTGGCCATTCTGGTAGAGGAACTGAGACAGAAGAGCATTTTGTTCAATGAGAACATGAAGACTGCTATGTTTCCCCTGCCTTGTCAGTCCTTTTCTTTCAAGGCACTGGGAAACTGCTAGAACTTGAAGGTGACAGTGTGCTGATAAGGCTATAAAAACAGATCAAAGTTAACAGATTGCTCCTTTTATTTTGAAATACTATCATATGCATTCATGGCTCTGATTTTGCATAAAAAGATGAAGAAGCTGTGTTTCTTAATTAACTGAAGGAGAAAAAAAAGAATCAGCCAATATCATTTGCATGAACAAAATTCTCTACATAGCCATTTCAGTTAATATCCATTAATTATTTGTTGAGAGAGTCATAGATTGCTGTCATCCATTGCACACAAACAAAGAATTTAATGTCCCTCAATCAAAAGCTCAGTCTTATAGCATGCAGGATTGAGATTTAGATCAGAAAAATGAAGGGAGAAAGGGACTTTAAATTGAAAGGTGCATGAATGCTTGTTAGCAAAGGCATTGCTCAAGTGTTACTTCCATATGCAATTGGATCAGTATAATACTTGAGCAACAGGAAGCTCCAGAAGGCAACTCAGGTATTGGATGGGCTGAATGGAAGGTATTCATGGTGTCTTCTGAAGGTATCCATGACCGCAGCTATACCTGCTGAGATGTACCATGGCACTCTTCACCATCAGGCCCTATTGTCTGCCCAGGTCAGGTACCCATGGAATGTAGCATAGCTCCTATTTCTGGAAAGTACCTTGTGCTTTCTCTCCATGAAACCTGTACATGGCTGAATGTATTGTTTACAAATAATTAAAAAAAAAAGCTACAGCACAAGTCTCACACCTGTGTTTTATAGTACAAATATAGCTTATTCTTTTCCTAATGACCCATGATGGAATCTACACCTTCTAGTTTCATGAAATAAATGTCCTGATTAAGTGAGAGAAATCCAAACTTTGTAGATTGCTGCTGTGGTGTACAGGAGGTACCTTTGGTTTCAAATATCTGATGGGGGCCAGAGTCCGAACTTTTGTTTATAAGAAAGGAACACTAGGTTTTGAACCTGGCAGCATGATTCAGAAATTGCATAACTAACTTCATAGCATCATTCAGAGTGAAGCAAGTGTCAGCAAGGGTCAGATCGTAAAGAGAGTTGCTATCCCATAGTCTCTAAGACACTAACATGTTTGGTGAGGAAAAATCCCTAACTGCTTTTGGAAGAAGATGACTGACAGTACCAATTTTAGAATGGTATTCTCAGTATTTCATTGGCACAAATATTTGCATCAACAATTTATTTTGTGTTATTTTTAGTCTTTCACTGCAAACACTGGTATTAAAAATGCCACATTTTGAGTGGCATCATTTTGGTTTGAGTCCATTTTCCTGTTACCACCTCTATGTCTTCATAGAGCTTTTGAAAAATATTCATCCTCCTATTGGTCATAAAAATGTTCTTCTTTTGAAAATGTGAAATCTGGGAAATAACCTACAGAGGAGTTTAGCAATTTTTGAGGGAAGGCGTGGAGTTTTCCATAATGTTCAAAATGGGAGAATCAGAAAAAAAAGCTAGATAATTTTAATTAATGTCTGTATTCCACAATTTTGTTTTGGAGCAAGAGTCAGGAAGTGTTACAGTCTATTATATGCATAATTCACTTTTTTTCATAGAAGGATTTAATGGCAGTCTGGAAAAACTTCCCATACTTCTGTTCTAAGGCTGCATAATTTCAGACTTCCCCAAGGGGCCAGAATAGCTCCACTTTAGCCCAAGAAAGGAGGAATAAATACATTTATATATATATTAAAAATTAATATTAAAGCCTCAGAGACCTATGTAAATTAATAGGTAAATCTATTTTATTCCACACCATGAAAATAAATATTGCTTATATTATTATGTTTTCATTAAAACATGCAATTAAGTTAGACACAGAAATGGGCCAGATTCTTGATCTCAGTCATTGTGCTTTGTGTTGAGTAGCATAAATGGGCTATAAAGGCAATTTAACAAAGTAGATGAAGATTCTCCTGAGGAGAGAGAATATGAAATGGAAATATGGCACTTCTTTTGCAATACTGATTGGATTATAGAGACATGGTTCACAATGCTACTGTGTTACAATGAGCCCTTTGAACATAATAGCCCTTTGGAATTAGACTCACAAAATTAGGTCCGGAAGCAGCCCCACAACTACTATACAATAATAGGTCCTTTATTTCTTACCACCTGTGTCCAATGTATATGGGTGCACATGAGAAGTTGAACCAATATATTTAACAATTTACAGTACAATCTAATAAAAAAGCCAGCAGTCATCATGATACAATAATCAGAGACTCCTTGATTATATCTGAACTCTGTGTGGACATCCAGTTTGGCTACACTTCCCTCAGAAACATATAGATAAGATACTCATTTGGGAGATACATGGTTTTCCATTGCCAGATTTACTTGCTCATTGCCATTATTCCTTCACCAAAGCAGACTTTGCAGTTCTGAGTTACTGTGAAGAGTAATATATTCTGCATCTGACTCAATCAGGCTTTTGATCTTTGCCTGACTGCAAGTATACAAGATGTGGGCAATTAGCAGGGTTCATAGAAATTTGCATTTGGGGAAAGAAATGCAGATTGTAACTGTTCCTAATGTTTTCCACAGCTTATGTGACAAGCCCCTCAGGAAACAGTGTTTTGGATGCTAACTCTCTTGTTACCATATTAATTGCCTTTGTCATGACAGTTTTGGCATCTGAAAATGGCTGGGAACATGCTGTGCTCCTCAAGAGACCAATCAAGGGCAGGGGAAATTGGTTTATTGGTTCCCAAAACAGCCTGCGCTAAAGGTGCTGCTATTCAAGCATAGTTTTGAGTCTCCTAGCTTGAATGAGGAGCCAAAGACACTTCAGGCTAAGGAAAACAGAGCTTTCATTTAGAACAGTGAAGGGGAAACGGAGAAGTTTATTTCTCTGCCAGCATGATTTCTGTAGTTAGCTTCTGTGTGCAAATCTGTGTGCCACAGTACAGAGGGTGGGACCAGGAATCAAGGTTGCCAGAATTCAGTGAGGTCCTGGGCTTCCCAGGAGGGATCCTGAACATCTTTAGTTTTAAATGAACTTCAGCTAAGCTTGCTGTAGAGCATGCTTTCAGTCAAAATTTTCCCTGTGATCAAAGAATACACTGTCACAAGGACAGGCTGGAAATTGGAGGGAAGGAATCAGGGGATAAATATCAGGGGATAAATAATTATGAATGTTATTTTAAGTGATGCTGGATTTATAATGTAAGAACAAGGAGATGTTAATTTGTGACTATTTTTTTTTCTTTGAGAAGAGTGTCAAGCAGCTGTTATGCTGTAGGTGATAGACTGCAGGTGGTATAGGGATGGGTCAGGATGGCAGGTGGTGGAGCAGTGAGGAAAGACTGGAAGAAAAAGAACATAAGGAGAGGGAGATCACATGCACATTAAAAAGCTGAAGGAGTTGCCACAAGAAAAAGGGAAAAAAAGCACCTGACTCCATTATTTCAGTTTATGCCCAGAAACTCAGATTCAGTAAAAATTTAGTGAAGCATCAGAATTACGTATATAATGTTAAATAAGGAAAAAGAATCCTTTTCAGCATAAACTTCAGGAGATACAGAGAAAGTGTGTAACCTAACCCCATTATCTTTCCTGTGTCTCAAAAACACAGGGATGACATATTTTGAGTTTTTGCTGACATACGCAAAATGTTTTTTTGACACTTAGTGGAACTAGTGAAATGTTATTACTGTAGAGCCAGAACAGTAAACTTAACAGTTTCAGTGAAAAAAAAGGAGAAAAAAAAAAAGGGGGGGGGAGGGCAAAAAAGGCAAGCTTGATTACTAGCTTGGTGTAGGCAGAAGGGAAGGGAAGAAACAAACAAGTCTCTTTGTTTTTTTTTTGTTGTTGTTGTTGTTTCTTCCTGTTAAATAATCACAAACCATTCTTGGCCCCTAGGCCTAACTGGTCAAAAGAGGTGGGTGGAAAAAGACTATAGGAAGGCCATGTCCCTGTCCTCTTGCATTGCACTAGCTGTGACAGCAGGTTCTGAGACTCTGCTGCACTGAGCATCCCCTGTAACAGCAGCTTATTTATTTCCCACTCAGTACACATTCACACTAAAGTTCATGCATCTTTACACAGACACACACTGGAGGTCACTGAATACATCTTTTATGCGCTGTAGCCCTTAGCTATAAGTGCTTCTATAATGTGGACATGTCTCAGAACGGTGCAAAATTCTGCAGAAACACAATAGGGCGCGCTGTGTCTTTGGAAAGATAAGGCAATATTTTAGTAACCTAAAAAGTGGTAACTTTGACAGAAGAACTTAGCCCTAGCAAGCAATTGAAAGGGATGAAGAAAAAAATTATACATTTCCTGTTCCCTTTTTCCCCTTATTTAAATGATGTATTTTTTGCAGCAAAACAGAAGCTGTGAGTCAGGGAAAGGCACCAGGATCAGCAGGATTTAAGTGAGAGCATCTGTACGTCATGACAGAATTTGAATGGCGCTATATCTTTTATTCATTACTTACTCACATCCAAGTCTATAGTTAAGGGAAGCAATTTGACGGGCAAGACACATACGTAAATTGCCCATCAGATGATATAATCTACTACTGAGGGAATATTTGAGGGGGCCCAAAATCTGACAGAAAACAGAATGGGTCTCAAGAAAGACAAGGATCTACTGAAGAGAGTCCAGCAGAGGCTACAAGGATGATTAAAGGACTTCAGCATCTCCCCTATGGGGAAAGACTGAGAGAACTGGGACTGTTTAGTCTTGAGAGGAGAAGACTGAGAGGGGATCTTATTAATGTCTGTAAATATCTGAAGGGTGGGTGTCAAATGGAAGGAGCCAATCTCTTTTCTGTGGTGCCCAGCAATAGGACAAGGAGTAATGGGTATAAACTTGAGCATAAAAGGATCCACATCAACAGAAGGAGAAACTTCTTTACTATGATGGTGACAGAGCACTGGAACAGGCTGCCCAGAGACTGGAGACTTTCAAAACCCCCCTGGATCCATTCCTGTGTGGCATGCCCTTGGTGATCCTGCTTTGGCAGGATGATCTCTAGAGGTCCCTTCCAACCCCTAACATTCTATGATTCTATGATAATACACCCTGTGTACTAAGCGCATTAATTGTCTGAAATACATTCTCTGAACTTTACAGAAGTTTTCATTTTCAAATTTCAGGAATTCTTGGAAACTCACAGAGCACTATGTGAGTTTTCAAACCAGACAATTCTTCTTCAGAGAGTACCCCAGAAGTGGCGAAACTGTCCTGGTGGCAATGTTCAAGGATTTGCCAGAACAGTTAGGTAGGTATAAACCTACATCTAACTTGCAGATTGCAATGCTACCAAGACACACATGTTTATGCAGTATTTTTTGTTCAAGGAGATCTCAGATTTCATCTTTGCTAGGTAGTTAAACTGATGAATTTAGTTGAATTTTGTAATACTACTAGTATTGCACATTTTCCTCCTTTTTTCCTAGCTGAAAAGTAAATTAAAGATTTTTTTGCCTTGAACAGACATTCTAGGATAAATATAAAATCTCTGATGTCCTTGTTTGCTACAGCATAGAAGAAAATAGTTTCTTACAGTTAGAAAATAACTATTAGAAGAAACAGTTCTTTGTCATCTATGACTTGGCTTCTACTCCAGCTCAGTAAATATATAGTTTGGTTCTTCCTCTAGCAAAGAGATCAAAAATTGTTTCCAGTTTTTCCACCTGCATTCCTTTTTTGTCTGTCACAGAAAGCATTGCTCATATGGGACTAAGTCTTTTTCATCTCTAATTTCTAGTTTCATTGCTACCCAACCTATGGGATTTTGTACATAGTATATATCAACAATAATAAGCAAAGAGAACAAGATGTTTATTTGTCTCCCATGTTGGGGCAAAACCACCCGCCTCCCTCTGTTATTTAGGCCTACGGAACAACAATACCAAGGACAGTGGTCTATTTAGCCCACAACTAGTTTTCATGGACTCTCAGTGATTTTCCATCCTATATTCTATCAGTATCACTGTGATACAAATAATAATAATGGGAAAGCCATCATCATTATAGAGAGGAGGAACTATGGCATCTTTAGATTTATCTTTTCCATGTAACTAAATAATTTCCTTGTTAGCATGACAAAAAAAGGAAAAGAAATATTCTTTGTCATATTTAACCAGATGTTACTCAGTGTTTAGTAGTAAACCTCGTATGACAGAAATGAATGCATTAATCCATACCCAGACTTCAGAAGGAAGGATAATCAATCTATGAAAGGATTTATGTTGTGTTTAGGGAGAAAGATGGACTTCATAAGAAGCAGGAAAATTACCTTATGCATGTGAGTCAGTGCCCAGCATACCACTTGGCATAGCTCACCACAGAACTATGTATTAAAGGTATACTGATGAAACTTGCACAAGGATTAGTTAGGTAAAATGAACTTGGTCCGGGGATTGGTAAACACAGGAAAAACATTTCTTTTGCATCTCTTTGCAAATACTCTATGAGTCACATCTCACAATAAGGATACTAAATGGACACTGTCTGATTTCCATACCTTTCAGGTGTTATATAAATAGTTTTGAAGAGAATAATGGGTATATTTTGTCCTTAAGCAGCTTTATAAAATTTGGGAATATCAAACGTCAAATATTCATTATCATTTAATTAGGTCAAAACAACAACAAAACCAAAGTGTTTCAGGATGAAATACGTATTTTATTCCCATAAGATCCACCTTTTATCCCATTCATATCCTTGTATACAGTTATATTAATAACTGAATGAAAATTCAAAAGAAAGTAAGATTTAGAAATAACCAATCAACATTTTGCATTTTTATGTTTTTAAACATGATTTGGAATTAAATTATGCAACCAAATGAAAATTAAAAATAAAATATTATTTTGAAAATTACTGTTCTGTATTTTTTCAAAGAAAAACATTCTGTCCAAAAAATTTATTCAACTTTCAAGCTTTGAACTACAGTCTATGAGACAAAGACAAGATGCTGTCACTGACTATGTTAGCTTAGATCCTCCTAAATACGATTATTCATCATATCCAAACAACCATGTTTTAATTTTCTTTCATTGCTATTAAATATTTGTGTGGAGTTGCTTTAACACTTTCTAATCTTTTACACAATCTTGAAAATTAACAAAATAATGTTATACAACCTGTAAATTCGACATTGTTGTAATGTATCAGAGTGTCTTTAGGATATATGGTTTCTTCAGAGTTCAAACTATTTAAAAATATGATACAAGAGGTTGTGGTCTTTTTTCATTAAGGTAGTATGTTTCCAAATATATGTTAATGTAATGTTGATCTTATGAGTCACTGATGAGAAAAGTTGGTAACAATTAGTCTTAAGGAGATTCACACTGAACCAACACTTCTAAGTCCCAGGCAAAGGTCAAACACAACAGATGGTTCAATTCAAGCACAAACCAAATAAGGCACAATTCAAACACAAACCAAAGGATGGATCCTACCTATTTATCCAGTTTGGTAGAATATCTTTATATAATATAAATTTTATATAGTTCTACTGTATATTGTTTTTATACAAATACCTAGCAACAGACATCTTGAAAAGTGTTTCTTCCACAGTGTTTACCTGAAATGGAAGAAATTATGTAATAGTTTAAAAACTGCAAACACCTATTTTTTTTAGATTTGTGTCTAATGTCTTAAGCTGACTGAGGCACTAATCACAGCTACCCTAATTTTTCACAACAAACGTAATATGTTCTCTAAATACTGCTATAATAAAATAGTAAAAATTAATCATCTTTACATCACCAGAGAGTCAAGCACCTTCATTTAAATATTGTCACTTACATTTGAATCAGGGTTCATTCCACAGAAATTGGTGGTGTGAAGTCATCTTAAGCAGCCTAGAAAAGGAAAGGACCCACTCCACCTAACATTACTTTTCTTAAGCTGAGCGAGCAACACCATATGTAGTCAGTGGAGGAAATAAGTAGGCACTCCTAGAGCAAATTTCATGCCATCCTGAAATAGCTGTCCAATACTTGTAGGATGAATCACTCTCTATTGCTCACTCTTTCTTAGCTGTAGACTACAGACTTAATGACTAACTTAGACATGAGACAGACAAAGTTAGGTGAGATTAATCCAGACTTCACAGTGAAGAGAAAGATTTTTCTAGGAGTTTCATAAAGAAATTGAGGGACAAAGAGCAAAAACAGTCTGTAAGAATGAAAAAATATTTTAGATATGCAATGTCTTTAAATGTCAAGACTAGCCAAATTAAAAAGCCAAGATTACATAGAACATCTCATCATGGTATCCTGGGGTGCTTTAAGAAGAGCATCTCCAGCAGATCGAGGTTGGTTCTACTCCCCCTCTGCACTGGTGAGACCTTACCTGGAGTATTGCGTCCACTTCTGGGCTCCCCAGTTCAAGAGAGACAAGGATCTGCTCAAGAGAGTCCAATGGAGGGATACAAGGATGATTAAGGGACGGGAACACATGCCTTATGAGCAAAGGCTGAGACACCTGGGGCTCTTCAGTCTGAATAAGAGAAGACTGAGATGGGATTTGATAAATGATTATAAATATATGAGGGCTGAGTATCAAGAGGAAAGGGACAGCCTCTTCTCACTTGTGCCCTGCAATAGGACAAAGGAGAATGGATGTAAGCTGGAGCACAAGAGGTTCCACCTTAACATGAGGAGGAACTTCTTTACTGTAAGGGTCACAGAGCACTGGAACAGGCTCCCCAGAGAGGTTGTGGAGTCTTCTTCTCTGGAGATTTTCAAAACCCACCTGGATGGGTTCCTTTGTGACCTGTGCTAGATTATATGATCCTGTTCTGGCAGGGGGGTTGGACTCAAAGATCTCCAAGGTCCCTTCCAACCCCTGACACCCTGTGATACCTGTGATCCCACTAAAGACATGCAAGTTTTGTGGTATTTTGCTAGGTTTTAGTGTTACTGAAATTGCATGAAGAAATCTCTCACAAGTTGTATAATCTGACACAGAAACCAGTATGAACAATATTTGGCAAAATCTGCCACAGACTTCCAGTAGCCCCAGTTCACATGGTTTCTGAAAGATTACAAGGAAAATAAGGAAAAATATTCTCTCTGATATGAGCAATTTTTTTAAAAAATAATGCCTTATATATTATATTTAGAAATTATATGTAAAAATTATACCCCACCCTTCCACACCAACAAAAACCAGACGAAAGCTGTTTCGCGCTTGCAAAATGTCTATACAAAGGTATAGACAAAGGGTAACTTGGACACTAACTATGTGCCTCTTTCCAATTAGACTGGAGGAGGTCAGAGACATTAAAAGCCACAGTAGAAGCAATCTCATCTATAACATCCATTTTATTTGTCTGTTGAAGAAAACAATGTGCTGTATCCAGGAGCACTTCGTCCTTAAGTGACTAGTGCTGCTGCTGTAGTGTATTTGGAGGACAGCATGTTAGGCATAAAGAATCAGGATTCTCCGCAAGAAGCACAGCAAGAAATCAGAGAAGTATATTCTAACCATAGAGAAGAGACAGGAGAGATGAATAGGATTTCAGCTCTTGCAGAGCTGAATTCTTCACTTTTGCCTTGGGAAATGAGATCAGCTCACAACACATACTGCTAGTGTCCTACTCTATTTACAGAACAAATATTATGTATGGGGGAACTATTTGGCATCCTGAAATGCTCACTCTTCAGTGGTTCATGATATGGTAAAAAAAACCTTAGGGATTTAGTTAAATACCCCAAAATTAATGTTTTCTGTGTTCTACCATTTCTTTGATTTGCTGCTGTATTTTACCTGAAGCTCCCAACTGTTGCATTACAGCAGCAACAGCAATCACAAAGTAAGAGGGTTTGTAGAAATAGACAATTGCATAACAAGAGAAATTAGTTCTGACACAGAACTCTGGAGGTCATCTAGTCCAACTTTGCCTTCACAGCAAGACTGTCACTGTAATAGAGCTGATCAATGTTTGTCTAGACTGGCCAAATCTTTCACAATCTTAAGGATGGCACTCAGACAGATTTACTGGGTAGTCTTTCCTTGTGTTCCCCAACCCTCCTTGGATGATGCTTTTCCAAATAATAGAATCATAGAATGCTTCAGTCTGAACCTCCCAAGCCAAAACTTGTGTCTATTGTCCCTTATTCTGCCATTCTCATAATCCACCACACATCTTGTTCTTCCTTCCATTGCTCCACCATTAACTCTTTTACCAGGGCTCTATATAAACTTTTTGTTTTCTACCTGCAGTAGGACACAGTTATCACAGAATCATAGAATCACAGAATGTTAGGGGTTGGAAGGGACCTCCAAAGATCATCAAGTCCAACCCCCCTGCCAGAGCAAGACAAAACTAGGGGAGGTCACATATCTCATAGGACAGATGTTCCAGTCCCTTAATCATCCTCATAGCTCTCCACTGGACTCTCTCTAGCATTTTCCCGTGTCTCTTGAACTGGAGAGCCCAGAACTGGATATACTACTCCAGATGTGGCCTCACAAAGGCAAAACAGAGGGGGAGGAGAACCTCCTTTCACTTGTGCAACTGCTCTTGGCTTAGAGACATCAGATTACTTCTGAATTATTTAGGAGATACACTACTGGAAAACTAATTTTCACAGTTCCAAGTTGTTAATTCATGAGAATCTTAATGATAATTTTATGATCTAATATAGTTTGAAGGATAGATGCACAACAGCAGAAAAACTTCCAGACTTCTTCATGCAATCTTATAGGTGAAAATGTACACAAACTTCTTCTTTTGTTGTGCCCTTAAAATTTACTACTAGCTGCCTTCATCACAAACATGGCTTTGCCCTGTGGGGTTTTGGTTTATTGCTCATTTGTTTCTTTCTCAGCCTCCTCATTTGTTTTCCTGGCTGTAGATCTTATCCTACTCATTTGTCTAAGTAAAATTGTCCCTGACTGTTTCTCTTTCCTCACCCCCCACCTACTCCAATGAATTCCACTTACTGTAGCCTCTTTCCCTTTTGTCACTTTGTACTATGGCATCTGTGCAATATTGCAGAAATCATTAATAACCTCCTTGAGTACCTTAACAATGGAAGAAGATGGTTAAAGAGTCTTTGAGGAACAGTTTAGAAAAATACCTGTCCACATTTTGATATAATAATGCACAGATTTTTCTTGACTCAGGTAATAAGCAATAGTTAACAAAAATTAAATGGAAGCAGTGTCAGTAGTCACAAGTTACTTTGAAATGTGTTTGTGTTTATACTGTAGTGAATTCTAGCATGCCTCTTATAAATTGTTTAATGTTTGCTCATCTGAAGATATAACAGTCCATGCAGTTATCACCACTGCATCTTGACAAAATTAAGTGCTAATTGTAATCCCTAAATCAGAACTAAAGCCATTTTCAGCTGTACAAATAAACCTTTTGAAGATAAGAATGACACAGATACTGTGTTATATTGCTGTGTCTTTGGTTAAATACTTTTTCCTCTCCAAGGTTTGTTATACATGTCCAGATGTGAAATGAGCCCACAGATGATGTCCCAAGAGATCTGCTAAAGTGAAATTTCTACAGCAGGTCCACTAAGTCAGATGCAAGACTAATGCCCTGTCCCGACAATAGATCCAATAAAAACCTGTGTGTCAGGAATCAGTAAGATTACATGTTTTCATATAGTGGTATAAGAAGTCTTCAGTTAGACTATCATAGACAAAGAGGAGGCCTTTGCCACCAATGAAGGTTAAGCTTGGAAACCTCTTGATCTTTTTCTAACATTTGAACTCATGCATGAGGGAGTATAACACTCTGAAACCTGAGTAACCTGACTCGTTTTCAACCTCATCTCAGGTTTTGGATCACATTTCTTTTCCCCTTCCTTCATCCCTTCCAGCACTACACTTGGAGTTTCATGTATGGGAAACAGGTATATGGGTGCATTGCCACCAGCACCCTGATGTGTGCGATCAGAGGACTAGAAAGAAGAGGCATATGGTAGTGGAAACTTGTCTAGATGGTGCCTTTGAGTCACACCTGCAGGAGTCGAGCTATGAGAAGCCTCTCAGGGCAGAATTTTTATATACTCAGAGTGACATCACTAGCACTGGTTGTCTCAGTATAAGGCATTCAAGAACCCAGTAAACATAGAATTGTTTCCTTAAAAACAAAGCATTTCAGATTAAAAAGGCTTCTTAACAGTCTATAATCTGTGTCTTTTCTTAAGGTTTTTTATTTTCTGCTGTCTGGGGTAGAGCCCTACTTTGAGACTTATGTCCTTGTCTCTGACTATTTTCTTTCCATGAAAAACTCAGTAACAATATACCTTGTTCTCTCTTTGTCTTTTCTTCTCAAGAGTCTTTTCAACCCTTTGCAACACTTAACTAAAGCAATATAGTGGGTTATTTTATGCACTTATGTATTGTTGATCCTGGACAAATAGCATTCAGGTCTTACTTTTAAGTTTCCATTATGAAGTGAAGCAGATACAAGCTGGATGGTTTTTTTGTGCCATCCAATTTATCTCCATGGAAGGGGCACAAAGTCTCATTTTTCTAAGTGAAGTAGACGTGAACAGGAACTGACAGTTTCCTTGCTCACAATTTCTGTGCTGAGCTTTTGGACATGGTCAGAATTCCTCTCTCTGAGGAACATGCTGCTTGCTGGCATTCCACATCTATTTCTACCTCAGACACAAACAGATCCAATCAATGCCTATATCTGTGAATCTTCAGGGAAAGCTTTTGGATTCTCAGGTCTTTCTTTTTAGGTCATTATATTGGGTCATGGCTATATTCTTTCAACTATATTAATCTATAAAGAAATGTAAGTATTTCTTGCATTTAGAGCTTGTCTACACATGGAACTATTGAGAAATAATTGCTCAGTAATAGCTCAGAAATGCATGACTAAGCTTATAAATGCAGTCTTATTTCAAACCTAAGGAAGTATTACATGATAAATAATGAAAAGGTACTCTTCAATGTGAGTTCCCAGTAAGCTGTAGTGGAATATGTATTCCAGTATAGGTTAACATTTTCTGATGCTTTCTATATTATGAACATAATGCTGGACACATCCCATATTACTTCACGTGTTAGTTGTGTTATTTTTAGTTACAACTAATAGAACAAGGCAATAAATGATTCAAGTTTTACATAACAAGGCTCTTTTCAGATTTGCAGAAAAGGACCTGGGGCAGGGTCTTACTGAACACCATCTTGAGCATGAGCCAAAAATATGCCCATGCAGCAAAGAAGACTGATGGCATCCTGAGCTGCAGGTTGAGGGAAATGATCCTTACTCTTTACTCACTACTGGTGAGGCCACACTTGGAGCCCTGTGTCCAGTCCTGGGCTCCCCAGTAAAAGAGAGACATGGATATACTAGAAGGAATCCAGAAAAGGGCCACAAATACGATTAAGTGACTGGAGAATCTGTCCTACAAGGAAAGGCTGAGAGAGCTGAGACTGCTTAGCCTGAAGAAGAGAAGGCCAGGAAGATCTTTCTAATATATTTAAATACCTGAAAAGATGTTGCAAAGACAGAGATAGGCTCTTCTCAGTGATACCCAGTGACAGGACCAGATGAAATGGGCATAAAGTGAAACATGGGACGAGTCATCTGAACATCATTAAACACTGTTTTTTTTGTCTCTTCTTGCAGATATTCAGAAGCTGCCTGGACATGCCATCAGGCAATCAGCTCTAGGTGGCCCTGTTTGAGCAAAGGATTTTGAACCAAGTGACCTCCAGAGGTCCCTTCCAACCTCAACCATTCTCTCATTCTGTGACTCTATTCCTAAAAGTTGCACACCTCAGTTAACCATGAAGAATATGAGCTCCAGTTTGAAAATATTAAGAACTTTGTAAATTTGATTCTTTGGCTTGCAAAATTGTCTTTATACTATATATTAAAATTCTTATATGCATACATGTTTGTGCATTATATCTATCTATATCTATCTTTATATTCATATCTGCATATATCAGAAGTAACAGAAAAATAAAAATTATTTATTAGATATGTTAATTATCCATGACAAGTATTGTGCAAAATACAAAAATCTCCATACATGTCTGATAAATAAAAACCAAACTACACTTACAGACCAAAATAGAGCAATCAGCATTTAGGCAACCAGAAAATGTGAGTACACATCACTAGTCATAATTTCAAAATACTCATTAAACTGTTTGCCATTTCAGACAAACT